>CM040762.1:4242552-4467552 GCA_022829145.1 Albula goreensis
TTAAATGTAAGGCTGTATAAACTGAGCAGAGAAAATGCCAAAGAGCTGTCCCTCAGAAGTTTGTCCAGATCACCCGACTGAAGGCAAGGCGAGCGGATGTGGTTTTAGCGTCTTTGACATTAAGATGGCCGCTACTTTTTCATTTTCAACAGCTCTGACCATACTGACCTCTGTCTTCTCGCTCAAGGCCTCCCTTACCTGCTGGTTAAATATGATTATTAAAAAACAAAAAAAAAAAAAAAAACCATTGAATAAATAGGGGAAATGTCAGCAAAACTAGAATGCAGTCTGTAATGTATGTGAGTAAAATCAGTGAGTGAAATAAACATGCCGTTTGCTAAGGCGGTACAGGAGGGAGAATATATTAGAACACGGTGTTCACACTGCTGTTATTATTATTATTATTTTTTTATTTTTATTACCATCTCTCCTCGTCTTGGTGTGTGTGTGTGTGTGTGTGTGTGTGTGAGAGAGTGCTTATGTATGTATATGTATATATGTGTGTTTATGTATGTGTGTGTATGAGTGTGTGCATGCATGTGTGTGCATATGTCTGTCTGCATGCGCATGTGTGTGTATGCGTGTGTGCATGTGAGTGTCTGTGTGTGTGTGTACGCATTCCTGCACCTGAAAGCACATTAATCATTACTGTAAATGGCCCTCCAGAGAGAAGAGAGGGAAGGAGGGATGGAGAAACAGAGGAATGGAGGGAGGTGGGGATGAGCTTGGCCCAGTGTAAGAAGTATGAATTATGAGCTATGAGATATGAAATATGAGGTATGAAGTATGTGTACACTGGATGGAGCAGCTGCATTTTTTTTTTTACATTGGATTCACTCACAACACAGCTCTGTCCATCCAACTTCCTGTTCCATCCTGAAGTTTTCAACCTTTTTTACAAGGATAAATGCTGGGCTTTTCCCAGCACCTCTGACAGGACCTTTTCATATCTATAATAAATCTGTTACAAAAGATGGTGGTTTTACGATTGTAAATCCGAAGGACGACTGATTACGTTTGTCTCCCACTCACCTCGCGCGCGCTTGCGGGGATGTCCTTGCAGTAAATCTCGAGCGGTTACTGCAAAACCTCCTTTCCAGATTTTCCCAACTGTGGCCTTTCAAAAAAAAAAAAAAACCATAACTGTGCAAGCCGAGAATGATCAGCCAAACACACGTCCCCTGTGTCATTATCATATTTAGCAACTGAGCTGAACGTTGCCAGGTTTGCACTGGCCACTTGAACGAAGTGACGTGCAAATGCTCAAAATATAGTGGAATCAGAGTAGTCGGTTCAAACTGGCATTACGCCTTCTCGTGATTTGTCCAGATGGTAGAGACTGACCATTGGTTTATTGGCAAAGAATGTCCTCAAAGTAACTGACCAAATTTACCGTAAAAGCACCACATGCACTGTGTAAGATATATACATTACATTTGTGTGATTGGCTGAGCCTCGCAAGCATAGAATCCGTACTCTCTCTGGGACACATCCAACACTCACAACTCAACTTCTTAATTTTATTGTTTGAAATTCTGCAATGTAAACAAGCAAAACACACCAGAGACCAAGATGTATGGGGCTCCATATATATAAAAATAAATATGGAACTAAGACCGAACAATCAGCCGCCAATGATAATAAAATATCCCTTTGGATAAAATCTACACCATTGGAAAAACACAGAGCGGTTATCAAATTTATTCAGTTGATAAGCGTGGCAGGAAATAGAATCCGGCGCTTTTGGTATTTCTAATGGCTGATATCAAATGGTAACTGTTTTTGATAGACTCAATGAAACTCAGTGAGACGAAGAGTACAAAACGCACAGGATCGCTGACATTCTGAAATATGGGGAAAACCACGTCAGTTATAAATCACCTGCCTTCAACAGTTAAGTAACATGCAGTCTAACGGGAGTGGAGAAATGAATTACACAGAAGTATTTCGTTCATTCATCTGGTGGACATAGTTAATAATAAAAGCCATAAACTAACATAGAGAACATTTTTGCAATAAGTAATAATGATTACTGAGTTATTGTAATGACCAAACGAGACTGGAAATCTCCTCCCTCCCGTCGCAAAGCAGTGGTCGTGGCTTTCTTCAGTTTACAGCCAGGGCGTTATTCCAAAATGACACTAAACTTAAACGCTAACTGATTTTTTATAGCGCAAACGCTGGAAACCCAATGACGATTCCTACTGGAACTGCGAGCAAGTGGAACAACGTATTGAGGAACTGTGGCAACATTAATGTAAATTAACATCACAGACCAATAGTCACTCAGATAATTAATACAATGGTTTACGGCTCCTCCTAACTGTGCGCAGTACATAAAAAGCGTTCTAGGGTGCATAAGTGCACGTACGCTTCACTGATAGGCCACCAATGCAGACAAGAAAGATGATGAAATATTTAGAATATGACTCGTTGTGAAGCAGCCCATCAACGAGTCGCTAGTGGTGCAGTTAATGATGTTACTGCTCTCAGCAGAGGGGACCCTGGGCTGCAGTGATACCAGCATTGCGATTGCATTACGAGGCGTCTGACGCACGAAATTGGGGGTAGAAATCGGCTTTATTGATTCTCGACAGCAGGAAGGAAGACAACAACAGCCATAAATAAAAGATGGATCCTGCGTCTAACGGCCCAGATGTCCATTAAAACAGGATCTCGTCGAGACCCGGGAGGAAAAGGAGTGGAGGGCAAAGCTGACAGAAAATAAGCAAACCTGTTACGGGTTCCTGTCTCAACACAGGAAGAACAGAAATGTCCACCACTTTTTGGTTATGAATCTCTGAGCTTACAACTGCTTGAAAATCAGGACTGCCAAGACAGTGCTCTAATCACCTGGTATCTACACTCTCAGTTGCCAGTTTCTGGTTCTCAGCCTGTGGAGTCTAATTTCTCATTTTCATGTGGTATACAACTCAATCCGACCAAGCTCAGGGATCCAGGGATATTCTTCAGCTAATACACCCATCATCATCATCATCATCATCATCATCATTTATCTAAAGCGACTTACAGTTCACTAGCCAAGGACCAATCCTCCCTCGGAGCAATGTGGGGTTAAGGGCCTTGCTCAAGGGACCAACAGCAATGGTGTTCTTGCTGTGGCTGGACTGGGGTTTGAGCCACCAACCTCTGGGGTCCCAGTCACATTGCCTTAGCCACTAGACTACTGGCTGCCCCACTCATACTAAATTCTGATGAGTCTGACCATAGATTTCTGCTGGCATAACTTAGAATGCACGAACCAGGGCCTGAGGAAGGCTAGCACCTGGAGAGCGCATATCTGTGGTGCAGCTGTGTGTCATTGGCTGGGTGTTACTATGCCCTTTTGAGCCATAACTGGCTGTAGTTGGCGGCACTCATCGATGAGTGCCCTGTTCACACAGACACACCAAAAACGCACCCCCGAAATTGTATCATTTAACTACCACCAGGGAACTCGCCTCCACATGCAGCTAATATTTACCGCTGCGAAAGCAGTTCTAGGGCTCCCACAGCACCGTTAGCGTAAATCCTTAGCGTTTACCTGCTGTGCTGCCGCAGAGCAGTAGGAGGAAGACGCCCCGCGGGGAGGGTGTTAAAATGTCAAGTCGTATGTTTGCTCTTAAAGAAAATAACAACCGTTTACTTTGCTACGGCTTCATTTGTCCCAGGTGAATTGTGTGGCTTGATTTACAGTATGCGTGTTGTACACATACCCATTCAGACTGTGTTAGCTTCTCCCTCAGTACACAGTCCACCTTCCCCTATCCTCACTCACTCACAAACCCTCCCTGACCGTCGCCATGCACAGACCCCCATTCCCATTCCCCAGCTGATGTGTGGTGAACTTTATGCTGCAAAATGGCTGCCATCCATCACCCAGGTAGACATTACGCAAGGTAAGGCATCATATACTCTAAAATTCGGTTTATCAAAAAAAAAAATGTATTTTTGTACCGTGGTATACAAACAAGGTGATTACCTTGTAATACTCTGTATTCTGTTTTACATTCTTCCTTTAACAGCAACAACAATAATAATAACAAACAATTACATTTTTATTATACAACCCTGTTAGTCCTGTTCATTTATGTGGTAATTGAGCTTTTCGGCCATTTTGACAGGTGATACCAGGAAAGAAATTTCAGCAATCAGCCAAATGGTAATGGCCCCAGAGTCTGCAAATCTGAATGTTACTGACTACTCGGGAAAAATGAAGAAAAAGCCCATCCTAGTAATATCTCCATCACTGTTTATAACTGGCTGCCTGTAGCCCTTGACCCTACTTTTAAAAATGTGTTTAAAAAAGTTTTGTTTTTAAACAAGGCCGCGTGTAAAGAAAGGCTTGGAAGTAACATCAGCTTCCAACAACATGAACTTATTTTGTACTTGAGCCCATTAGAATTAGGAAGGCCTAACCTGTTCCCATGAGGCCTCTGACCCCCCACCCCTTCTCACACGCTCTTATCAACCCAGCCATGTTTAACCATAATTATTTTTAAAAACTCAAAGCTAAGGAATAGCATTGGGTCACCACATTACGCCTCATTTACGATCAGTGAGAGTCCTGAGATTACAGCGTGTTTCTGCCCCTGCAGCGAATCTGCGGCCATAAACATCTCAGAGGGATGCTGTTCTGGAAGAGTGCCAGGACATGATGCCGGTATTCAGCTAGCTTCATTTAACATGCTCATCAGTTCACAGCACAGTATTGATTTTAGGCTCCCCGCGAAAAGGCAGTAAAACAATAATAAAAAATTTGAGTTGTGGTTACAGGACTCTTCATCGTCGCCATGACGTTTACCATGGTCAGGAATCCCATAATGACTGTATGGCGATACAGAGTGAAGGCAAATAATGGTATTCTGGAAGCCGACCAAAACATGATGGCAGCGTTCATCGTTGTTCATTTAATGTGCTCGTCAGTTTGCACCGCAGTATTGATTTAAGGGTCCCCGTGAAAAGGCAGGGAGAATTTTGAACATGGAGGCCACCGTACACTGTGCAGCGCGAAGTGTCTAAGCGCATTCGCTAATATCAGGAAGTATTGGGGGTTTTTTTATAGATAATTGTCTCTACTGGGAACCGCTCATGCACACTGGGGTGTTGAAGTCCAGGCTCGATACAGTGCTGGATACTCTCGGAGTAACACTGTAATGATCACAACCAAAACAAAAAAAAAATTCAAATGTTCCTTTTTGCTCATGAAACGATTTTAATGTTCCTTTTGTGCCTCTAAAACACCCATTTATTGGGTGCAGATTTCCTGTTACCCATGAAATGAAGGTATTTGTTTGTCTGTTCATTCATCGATTTAAAACAGTGACTTGCATTTGAAGGATGCGGCTACAAACTCATTTTACATTTAATGGTATGCCAAACATTTTGCACTGCGTTATGGGTATAAAACTAAGCTTTGATCGAAACACTAATTCTAGTCCACCATATTTTTTGGCTGCGATCCGTTTGGTACAGTAAAGTTTAGCATCATTTACCCATAGCAGTCAGTAGGTGGCAGTATATCCCTCTTGTTTTTAAGGGCCCACAGCGACGCAATTGCAGATTGATAAGACCACAACCAAAATGTTTCCTTTCGTAAAGGTTTAAGGGGAGGTGTAATTTAGAGTCCGTAGTCTACATTTTAACACATGTGAAAGTGAAAGGGGGCATTGTACACAAACTATGGGGAATTAAAACTGGAGTCCCCTTGAGTCCATGTGTGCATGATCTGGCATATTATTATGTTACACCACCGGGTGTTTGCTGTTGAAATCACAAACCTGCTTGTGAAACGAGCTGCTGGTAAATGCTTCTGAGTTCAAGAAAACCCAATGTAGTGCTTTGAAGTAGCTGTCCAGCTTCCTGTAGTTCAGAACATTTTGTTTGGACTTATGCTTTGACCTGTCCAATAACTGAAATCTTCACTTTCCAGAGAAGGAATTAAACAGATGTACATAACCTACAGCATGTCTAAAAACCTGCCTTTCAGAACAGCACGCAGTTGCTAAAAATGAAGAAAGTGCACTAAACAATTAGGTTTGCATACTATGTACTAATTTGTACAGCAGTCAACAAAAACCCTTGGGGTAGCCTGATAAGAATCCATCTTGTGAGTGCATTACAAAACGAAACAAAGAACATGTGAGTATCTGCAAAAAGAAAACTTATCGGGGAAATGGAAATAAAAAAGTCTTTTTTAACACGGCATTACATAAAATTCAATAAAATTAGTCACATGGTGTCCACAATACACTTCATTGACCTCAGATCCTTGAAGAAGTTACATTACACTACACAACTGATGATGCACATTTTTAAACTTGTTTATATAAAAACAGACACTTGCTGCTTACTATAGCATTTACTATGGCTGTTAATTTCTGCGGCAGAGCTGCATGTGTTGTTTTGTAATCCATGAATTTGATGCTCCTGTACTTGCTGATAAAGATTTGCAGCCCCTTAAAGCCACTTAAAAGTGTCTGCTAAAGGCATTCTTGAATCAAAGTTAAGGCAGCTTCCTGTATTGGGTTTGTTGCATGGGATGATGGGAGATTGAGAGATATCATGACACCAAAATGGGTGGTGCTACAATGTTTCCAGTAACTCACTGATTTCAATCAATCATTGCATTCTGCATCAAAGATAAATGAAAAAAAGAAAGATTGGGTACAACAAGCCAATGATTTGGCAGCTAATTGTACCCCCAACTGTGCAAGCAACCCCTGCTGAATGAAACCCCCAGCCTCTGGGGGGCGCTGTGGTCACTTATGCATTGCAACAATCTTAAAGGAATTGGCTTTGTGCTGTACTTCTGGAACAGGTGTGCTAGAGGGATAATTACACAACAGTATATGGATACTATAAAAAAACAGAAGAAAAGCACGGCACATTACATTATAGGCAATTTGCAGACACTCAACTGAAAGTGCATTATGCCGGGGACAAGAGCACAAGTTATTTTTATATAAAGGTAACCATAACAAATATGGTTTGTTCTTTTTCACAGTGACTATTCTTCAGTGTCATTGCATTTGCAGCAGATAATGATTTCTTTCCATTTCGAGTTTCCCCGGTGGAGTCGTGACCGCAGTCAGCACTGAAATGGTCTGGATTGGATTTTCGACCAGAGGACACGTCACAATACCGATGACGAGTCCTGTAGCCACCACTCTTATGTTTTATTATTGTTTTACTGCCTTTTCGCGGGGAGCCTAAAATCAATACTGCGCTGTGAACTGATGAGCATGTTAAATGAAGCTAGCTGAATACCGGCATCATGTCCTGGCACTCTTCCAGAACAGCATCCCTCTGAGGTGTTTATGGCCGCAGATTTCGCCGCAGGGGCAGAAACACGCTGTGATCTCAGGACTCTCACTGATCGTAAATGAGGCGTAAACCCAGCCCATGTGGTGACCTTGTGTCGTGCCGTTTCCAGCCTTTATTTTTTGTTTAAGATTACGTATAAATGTACCTGAGTCGATGTAGGCACCTTGTAGGGACAGTTTTAATTGCACTAAGACTAAACGTTCTATGAACCTGCCTAACTGTTCTTTTTCTTTTCCTGGTGGTGTTCGGATGAATGTCCAGGATCTTTTCTTTGATTAACATGCTCCAATGTAAATTCACATTGTTATTTTACATCTTTTCTCTTTATATAAATAACTGCACACTAAACAACCGCATCAAAAGCACTGTCAAAAGAGGCATTAAGATGTGGTTTTTTAAATGTAAAATTGAAAATTTAAACTTTGTTTCAAATTAATGGAATTGGATGTGATTTTTTCCATCATCACCATGACTGATTCATCAGAAAACACATAAAAATGTTCAGACCCTACAATCTCTATTATTTTACCCTAATATTCTCTCCTGCTATCTCCTGCTTTCCCTGCAGTTATCTCCTGTCAAAGAGTGCAAAAGCTCTTGATGTGTGTATCTATTACAAACTCAAGACCTCACTCTCTGGTTCAGACAATTATGGTCTGTATTTCCTTATTAACATGAAAAAATTAGGAAAATTAGCATCCTCTATTTCAGCAGAGAAATGGAGCTGCGTGGGCATTCAAAGCTCAGATAAGAGGAAGTCGGCTGTGGAACAAGTTGGTCAAAATGTATTTTGAAATAACAGGATCGATTACACCGTAAATCAACAGGAAGATGAAGGCTGAAGCCGAAGGAAGCACAAGCAGCAGGTAATCTGTGTGGGTTCAGACAGGAAGAGGACATCTGCAGGACATGGGAGCAAACAAACCAGGCTGCCGCTAAGGGCTGGACTGGAGTCCCATACGTCTGACTAGAATGATCACAGGCTACAAAATCACAGTGTGAGAACAGCAAAATGCATAGGTTAATCTTGAGCTGTGAATCCAAATGATTGTTTCAGCTGACGCCAGCATCACAGAGAAATAAGATCTACTTTTATTTTCAGTATAAGACTCAAAAAAGGCCTCCTGTCAGCTGGATGCATTGACCTGAAGCAGATCCTAATTAGCCCCCTACGCAGGAATAGGGTTGTTTGCTCAGCGAGTACACAGAGCTTTGACTCATAAAATATTTGCGTCTTTGCAAAGACTTTTATATTGTTTGAGTCAATGTGTAGATTAGATCCTAAATGCTACCTCAAAGGGGAGGGGATGGAGAGAGCAGAATACTCATTGCTGTTATCATTGTAAGTTTGCTGAGACCAGTCATCAAAGCAACTGATGAAAGAAACCTGCAAAGGCAGTTGGGATCAAAATTTAGAAATATCCACATCAGACCCTGATGCATAGTCAACATTAAAACATCACAAAATTAGAATAAATACCTAACTTTCAAGGCCTACCATATAATTAGAGAATGAAATATGCCAGTGAAAAACGGCTGCCAGGAAATAGTCAGGGGTCGTTAAAAATAAAAGAAATTGAAACGTGCCAAGAATGGCATTAACCAAAAATGAAGTTTGAGGATTAGGGTAAACACTTGGGGATGGTAAAAGAGACTCAGCTCAGGGATCTGTGTCACAGCCTGGACTGGAACTTGTAGCCCTCGACTCAACTAAGCACCATTTAAGCAGAATTCCCTCTACCATCCAACTAGTAAGTTGACTTAAGACCATTTTAAGAATAACCAAAATAGTCCAAATAAAAACCAAACTAGATCAAATAAATCCATCAAATAAATGTAAATAGACCAAATAATTCTAACAAATAGACCAAACATTGTTTTTGGTGATAACAACGTGGCTGAAACAATCTCTCATTTAACACATTCCAGCAGGGTTCCAGTTTTTTTCTCTAAAATGGGAAACAAAGCAGCTGTTAAAATACAAACAAACTAAACCACATGTGGTATGGAATTCAGTAGATTTGTTTTTTAAACCAGAACTGAGACCGGACACAGTAAGGATAACAGTTCTCGGAATACCTTCACACGTTTTTTTTTCTCTCTCTCTCTGCTACTGCATCCCAATTTTGACTTGGAATGCATCAATCAACATTTGATTCAGTGGATGTAATTTATGGGAACAAACTATTTATTATTTGTTTACATTTCCTAGTACTGTTACCAGGGAAACAAGCCTACGGCAGCATAGGTAGGGCATCCTTCCATGCCCAAGTTTGCTTCCTGTAATCTTTTGGACTTTGGGCGTCAGGAAGAATGGTTGCCAGAAACACCTAGTTAAATAAAAAACCTTATATGGGACATTAAAGATGCTTGATCCACCTGGCCAAGCACGTTACGTTTAGAAAACGAATTCACATGCCTCATGAGTAAGAGGAGAAGAACGGCTTTCCTCCTCCACAAACATGATTACAGTTTTTCCTCATAAGGCCCTTTAAGAAACCCCGTCATTACTAAAATGAATGCAATTAAGGGAGTATGATTATGGAACTGGGCCAATCAGAGTGGGGATAGCAAGGCCAAAGCGTAGAGCCAGAGCCATCTGGACCAATCAGAGTGAGGATAGCAGAGCCAAGGCACAGAGGCAGGGCAATCTGAACCAATCATAAGGATGCTTGCAGGGATAAGGCACAGAGGAATCCAGGGCAGTGACCGGTTGAATTAATCCTGCTGTGTGTCTTCAACGTACTCTCTCCCTCCAGCACAAGGCTTAATGATGTTCCCACAACCCCCTTTCATCATTCGATGGGCTTTAGAGGCCTGTAATTCCCCATTTATGGATCCACCTCTCTTCGAAGCTGGAAAAAAGCGTGTCCCACCAGTCAGAAAAGTTACTTGCCTCACAGCTGTACAGGATGTGCCTGTGTGACATGGCCAAAAAAACAAAAATTATGGAAACGCTCGAGTCTCGTAACGAGGGCCTTTTTTGGGATGAAGGGAGACACATCGCCGTGGTCACGTTGCCAGGAACGTCCAGGACGGGTGAGGCCTCTCCCTGGCCTTGGATATCGGTGAGCAGTGTTTTGTTGCCATGGTGATCTGCGGTAATGGCCCACTGTAAATCACTGAACTTCCTGTCCGAGCAAGCTCAGGCTTTCACAGCTTCTGGGCCTGCAGGACTACCCAGCGCTAGGCGAAGACCTTGCACCACCTGCGGCAGGACTACCCAACGCTAGGCGAAGACCTTGCACCACCTACAGCAGGACTACCCAATGCTAGGCGAAGACCTTGCACCACCTGCGGCAGGACTACCCAACGCACCAGGCGAAGACCTTGCACCACCTGCAGGACTACCCAACGCTAGGCGAAGACCTTGCACCACCTGCGGCAGGACTACCCAGCGCTAGGCGAAGACCTTGCACCACCTGCGGCAGGACTACCCAACGCTAGGCGAAGACCTTGCACCACCTACAGCAGGACTACCCAATGCTAGGCGAAGACCTTGCACCACCTGCGGCAGGACTACCCAACGCTAGGTGAAGACCTTGCACCACCTGCGGCAGGACTACCCAACGCTAGGCGAAGACCTTGCACCACCTGCGGCAGGACTAACCAACGCTAAGAGAAGACCTTGCACCACCTGCAGCAGGACTAACCAACGCTAGGCGAAGACCTTGCACCACCTGCGGCAGGACTAAGCAACGTTAGGGCAAAGACCTTGCACCACCTGCGGCAGGACTACCCAACGCTAGGGCGAAGACCTTGCACCACCTGCGGCAGGACTACCCAACGCTAGGCGAAGACCTTGCACCACCTGCGGCAGGACTACCCAACGCTAGGCGAAGACCTTGCACCACCTGCGGCCTCCACATTATCAACCGCAGAGAATTGACTTGTGAGGGACACATGCATAGGTTCACATAGGTCTTATATGACTATCTTAATGAAAGCTATACTGTAGTATTTATATTGCAAATTTTTATACAGCTGTTTATGTCGAGTTCTTTTTCATTTTTTCTGTTTTTTTATTGTGTTTATCATATTTATTTCTTATTCAAAGATCTTTTTGTTGATATATATATTCCTTTTTTTAAACACTGAATTTTTCCCCTTTTTTCCAAAACAAACTCAACAAAACTGGTTGATCTCCCTGTAGTTACCCCTCTTGCTGGCTTCAGGTGGCGAACACTGTAAGAATCGTTCAATTCAAAGACTCCCCCAATTCATGTGGCAGCTAATCTCACTGCTCTCCACACTACAGATGCACCACAAATTAAAATTCAATGTCCATGCTGTCAGAGGATTACAAGGCCATCATATTCTTGTTGCAGGTACCCAGCATGACCAGGAGTGGCTGCTAGAGAGCATTATGACCAGCTACATTACCATCATTTAGCTGATGCATTTATCCAACTTACGGTTGATGAGGCTGGCTGGGGGCCGATCAACGGTGTGGGTGGTGGGGAGGCCTTGCTCAGGGGCCCAAAAGCCCTGGTGTTCTTGCTGTGACTGCATGGGGCTTGAACCACCAACCTCAGGGGTCCCATTCATCTACCTTAGCCACTAGACTACAGGCTGCCACTGAACTATCCTATCCAGCCTACCCCCTATCATCCCCCAGCAATTTTAAACCAACTCTTGGCTCACCAATGCAGAACTCCAGCCATAGCCTGCACTGGCATGACCAGTACCTGAGCACCTGATCGCAGAGGTCATGCTTTGCTTTCAGTACAGCATGCACCATCCAGAGGTCCGCACGAAAGACATTAGTGTCTGTGACATCACTATCAAAAACGGAATCATACTGAACAGAAGCCCAGAGCTCACTTTCACAAATATTTTCATGCACAGGTGCAAAATTTTAAGTGATTTAAAGTGGTCTCTCTCCACTGTGTTTTCTTAGGACATTTTGGCCCGTTGTATGACTTTTGAAGGTCGATCTGACCGAAATGCCACTTATGTTGAAGAGTAAACCACTTGTCGAGTTGATGCAGGATTTATTTAAACTGCACCATGTTCCAGTCCTTGGGGTTTGTTTCTCCTGGCTCCATCCTGACGGTGGACTGGCAAAGTCCTTGTTTATCTTCTTATTCCATGTTATCACCTGAATAAAATTATAGCCCTCCAAAGCAAAGCACTCTGACAGAGCTCTAGAATGTTGTATTCGAATACTTTTCCAAACGTACACTCCTGGAGGCCCTCATTGTCTGCTTTTTTGTGTGAGTTTCAACATTTAAGTGACTTGTTCAAGTAAATGTTTGACTGAAGAGTCTACGCAAAAAAAAAAAAAACCCAAAGACATTGCAGCCCTCCAGGAGCTGAGTCTCAGATACCTCTGCTAGCCTTTCAAGTGCTGACCTCTGGGATCAGTTTCACATGCTGGCTGATAATGGGTGAGGTTAGGATACAGCAAGGGGACCAACTTATCCTAGATCAGCTCTCCCACTCTGCCATGTCACTTTTTGTCAGCATTAACACTCTCTAAGTAGCATGCCTACCTTTCATTCTACATTGAAGGTATAATTACAGCAAAACCAAATATGCTATTGATTAGTACCATATTTTTTGAGGATTGTGTAGCAAAGTAGAAGTGGACACACACTTGTTTCATTTGCAAATGTAGCTGTTTTATTAAATATGGAGTTGTGCTGAGAGTGTGTGGCTTTCTCTTTGCATTTTAAAAATAATGTGGGTAATTTGGGCATGGGGTAAGAGTCCCCATTTCAATGCAACATTTATACACGCTTCTCTTTCTTTCTTACAAAGAGTACGCAAGACGAATACATCATATGTATTTGCATGCTAATATCTCACGTTGATAAGATGGGCGCAAAAACCAGCTTCATCTGATAAATCCTCTTCGTTTGGCAAAACCTGATTTATTTATGTTTTTGTTTTCTCCACAGGTGAGTGCCGACCTGTTTCATGCTAGGCCTAGTATCAGCTCAGCTCAGCGCCCCTCTCTCCACCCTCTCTCAGTAAGCTAACGCTAACGCCGGGCATCTCCATCTCTCACATTTAACCAGTCCTCCTTGCTGCTGTCCAAGCTAACGTCACTCTGTAAATATTATGCTCTGCTCCGAGCACTTCAGTTGAAAAAGACCTCATTTCATAGGCATGGTCAATATTTCCGCTCTTGTTTCTTGCTTTAAATTTTTTATTTTTTTTTTATTTTTAACTTTCTCATGTTTTGACTCATCTCAACTTAATGGCCGACATCAAAGTTAACAGAAGTTGCGAAACAGTCCTGGAGCCAAATTTCTTGAACACGCTGTTTTTGGCGAGTTCCCTCTCCTAGAAGCAACGGCTTGGTGTGTTCACACTTTGGTCGAAACAAACCGAGCAGAATGTCATCTGATCATATCTGTTGTCAAGGTGATAGCGATATCTGTTCAGCGCAAGGCACTCTGTCATTTCCTCTTTGCTTATCATTCAAATTTTTTTTCAGTCTCTGAGCTAAAATAAGGCAGCTGTAGAGTGTTTCTCACAGGCTTATCTGCAGCATAAACTGCATACACGAACGGTACTCGAAATTAAGAGATTAGAGCTTCAGAACTCTATCTGGAAATGATATAGGGCAGTCAGTATCAAATAATTAAACTGATATGTGTAGCATAACAATTGTGTTATTATTTTTTATATAACATCTAATATATTTTTAAATCTATATGATATATAATTAAACATTTATTACAATTATTAAAGTGGCAAAACTAATTCACAGTTTAATGAATCATTTTTGACGAATGTCAAACAAAACTGTACAAGTCAAAGACCTTGATATATTTCTGTCTGACAGCACACATAAATATCTCTCCTGCATGGTGTTTCAAGTGTAAATACACTTGTATGCATGCCTGCATGCACACACACACATGCACACACACACACTTTAATGTGACATAACTTGTTATGTAACATGCCCCTAGTTCCGGTCCCCTATGATGTTGAGTGACATGTGTAAACAGTGAGGTTCTGAAGTAGTGAATGTGTCACAGTGACATTCACAGTGAAATATATACTGCAAACATTTATTTATTTTAGCCATGCCTCATTTTCAGTCTGAGAGCGCTGAGTTTCTCTAGGCGTTCCCTTTCTCTTTTGCTCTTGGTCTCTGTTCTCGCTTGCTCTCCCCCTTGGGGCGTAAATCAATAAAGTAATGCATCAAATAGGAACTACAAACACTGTGACCACTAAAAGGCACTTTCACGTATTCTTTGCTTGCAGTGACTGCTTGAAGATTTTGATCCATAGACTTCACCAGGTGCTGAGTAAATTTGCAGTGAAATTCAAACTCACACACACACACGCACACAAAAAAAAACCATGGTTAGCAAAACCAAAATACAATAGCTGTGTTCCAAAACACAAAAATTGTATCCTCCTCTCCTCAGCTACCACCTCATCTTCCTCATCCATCTCTCCATTATCCCAGTAGTGGAGAGAGGGAGGAGGGGAGGTGATAGTGAAGGACAGGAGGATAACATTTTTGAGTACTGGAACGCAGTTAGCGATACGCTGTTCGCCAACACCCCTGCTTTCCTGCCCATTGTGTTACTGCAAGCCCTCGGCTCTGGCCTCTCCCCCATACTTGGGGAGGTGCACCCCCTGGCAGGGCGCAGGATGTGGACTCCTCTGCTGCTCTGGAGGTGTGCTCTCATTTTAACCTGGCCTTGTGTCTTTTGCCGTCAGGCTCCACCTGCATATCAGGGATGGTGGGGCAGGCCCAAGGCGTCGCTGTCTTCTCTCTGTCTCCTGATTTCACTCCTTTTCATGCACAGTACTGCACTGTGGCAGGAAAGATCCTGTCAGAAAAGATAGTTTAAAAGCCGATATAAAATCCTATATAAAAGAGGAAGGAAGGTTTTCCTTCTATGTCACCTTGATTCCATACACAGTTGTCTGGATCTGAAATAGTCTTTTTGTTTGCAGTCAAAGCTTGCTGTCCCACGCTTTTTTATTTCAGTTTATCACGCGCCTCTTTTCACCCTGTGATTTTGAAGTCTGTGATCATTCTGAAGTAGATGTATGGGACTCCAGTCCGGCCCTTAGCAGCAGCCTGGTTTGTTTGGGTCTGAGCCCTGCAGATGTCCGGTTCTTGTTTGAGTCCACAAAGATTCCCTGCTGCTTCTGCTTCCTTTGGCTTCTGCCCTGTTTGTCCTGCTGATCTATGCTGTCATAAGTCCTGTTATTATAAGAAATCTTTTTCCAATTTGCTTCGCGTCTACTCTCTGTCGTTCCCAGTGTGGAGAGCTCCAAAGCAATCAAAGCCCCATCTAATGCAACGTCATTGCTGAAACCAGGGCTGAAAATGAAAATGAAAGAAAGAAAGACTTTCCAACAGTACACATTTTCAAACCATATACAGGGAGTCCTCAGGTTACGACGGTCTCGCGTTACGACGTTTCGTGGTTACGACGCACTTCCATAAATCATTTAAAAAACCTAGTTTCAACCTACGCGGTTTGGTTCGTAAATACAAACACAGAAATAAAGATAAGAAATTGTTCTCTCTTTTTTTTTATTACTGTTTCATTTAATTACTGTATTTTATATGTCCTTCATGTGTTGTGTGTACAGAGTGAGTGACTTAAGGTGTTAACTAAGGTATAATTTAGGTATAAATTCCGACTTACGTCAAAAATCGGCTTACGACAAGTCGTAGGAAAGGAACTCGTTCGTAAGTCGAGGACCCCCAGTACAAACATAAGTTTGTCTTATGACAGGCTATTCAGACCTATTTGAACTCATAATTTATGAACCCTCACATAATCTACTGGTGGTAGAGTGAGGGTTCATGAACCCCATAATAGGCGGAGCCATAACCAGGTGATATTGACCTATCAAATAAGAGACAGAGGATTTGGGTGTGTCCTACACATTCACAATCTTTGACAGCTCATCATAACTGTACTCATCCAATTTTGTAATTCATAACATGAACTCAAAGCTTCCTTCATGCATGCAGAGAAAGTGAGGACTAAAACTTCAAAGGAGAAAGTGAGGACTAAAACGCACTCGAATGCACCGCTCTTCTCAAACCTTTCCGTGTCTGCTCCTGTGTATGTATACAATGCGCGGCAGTGACTGATCACCTAGATAACGCTGATATCGCTGTAAACTTTTGACCGGCATTTTCATTTGCATAGCTAACAGACACTTCTCGTAATCGTCTCTGGGCTGGGGAGACTCGTCTTTCTCTCCCTTTGTGAAAGGTCATTTGCTCCCCACGTGTCTCAGCAGATGCTCTTAATTGTTAAACTGGCACAAATTAGGAGCAGCTCTCCAGCTCGGAGGATCCAGACCGCAGACTTAGAAGGAGCCCATGGAGAATTGGGGAGTGTAGTAACAGGGCCTATTCTACACACCCCCCCACTTCATATTACCTCTCACAGTACTGTCACTGACTCCCCCAGGGAGGATAGAGGAGGTGCACATAGATTGTTGGAGGGGTCTCTGGGCAGGCTTGGTACTGAATCAAGGTGTATTTTAGGTGGAGAAAAAGGGGAAAGGGTTACGGGTAAGAGAAAAAAAAAGTTTTCCCCAATTATGTTCTCTCCCTCATTTTCTTCTCTCAGCTTTGAATTAATTAATGCATTTCCAAATATTTTTTGTCCTGAACTTAACTAAATATCTTTGAACGTTTAGCTTTATATCTCTTCCTGTGTGTATATTTGCGGTGCAATGCCAGCTTGTTGTTGTATATATAGCGAATTGTGACATGCTGAAAGGCATTCCTCTTGATTTAATTTCAGTAAGCAATCATTTCTCGAAAGTGCCTCCACTCTGGTGCAGTTCATCTCTCCCCAGCCAGAGCCCATTTGTGGGCCATATGTCCACACAGACGTTTTTAATTGTTATCCACCGCGAGTGAGAACAGCTTTCCACCAGCCAGAGCTGGGCGGGACCAGACGGGCAGCTCCGGGGTGTGGAGGAGACGGCCGCTGATTTAGGGGCGCTTCGCCAAACCCCAACAACGCCCCCACCACCCCCCCGCTCAGCACCCCCCACCGCCACGTGCTGCCCCCCACCTCCTCCTCCCTCACAGAGTCAACCTGCGATAGAGGCTATAAAAACCCTGGCGAGAGTTTATGGGCAGGGAGGGAAAGCGATGAAAGGAAACGGTGGTGTTAGAGAAACATGCCGCAGGACATCCGCTAAGGACGCCTCCACGCGCCGCGGCGCTTCACAAGATCAGACCGGCTCACTGTCGCTGTTGTTGTTGTTGTTGTTGTTATTGTTTTTGGTTGTTATGATTATACATAATTATACATAATTATTACAATAATTATACATGTTGTTATTACTTAAGTACGTCTTATTATTAATCATATTTATTTTACAGGGACGTCCCACAGAGATAATCTCTCTTGCAGGGGAAACCTGGCCAAGATGCAGCTCCATTAAAAGCACGTAAAGTGCGAAAGCAAGTAGCAGACAATTACCATCGAGCTTCATGCATGGGTAATTACACCACACACACACACACACACACACACACACACACACACACACACACACACACACACAAACAACACACACACACACACACACACACAAGAAACAAGATGGCACAGAGTGGCACAAAATGATGGCCTAAAGGAAGAGGAGCTTAAAGAGGTCATTTCCATGATCATTTAATCTGAAGACTGACTGAAATAAGAATTTGGCTGCTCAGCTTTTGACTAACGAGGTGAACAATTTAATCCACAAATATCTCCATTATCAAGAAAAGGCCGCTGAGCAGACATTTAACATTAAGACACACAGTTCACCCACAGCAAATAGCAAAGCAGATAAAAGGTTGTCTCGCGACGTAAATCTTTCTTTGAGGGAAATAATGTAGACGTTTGTAATTTTAACGTCCCTCCTGTGAGGCTCGAGAGTCCCAGTGCTCGGCCGCAGCGTGGCAGGTAAAAGCTGAGGATTTACGTTAACGGTGCTGCAGGAGCCTTAGATCTGCGCTCGCAGCTGTATAAATTAGCGGTGAGTCGGCCGGGCATGGAGCCTGCAGCCCGCTGTGAGGTCAAGCGGTGGGGGCAGAGCTGAGGCCGTTACTCAGGGCGGTTTATTTGAGTGGGCGCAGTGGCAGGCTGTTAAACACGGGGGGAGAGCGTGAGGAGGTTTCCCTGCTCTCCTCGGTGTGCCTTTGATGTCCCTGTTAAAGACGCTCTCCAGAAGCACAACCTGTTCCCTGTTATTATGTCCATCGCAGTGCGCCCCTCTCCACCCCTCTTCTCTTTCTCTCTCTCTCTCCCTTTCATTCACTTACTCATTCTCTCCCTCTCTCCTTCCAACTATGACCATCACACTGTGCTTTAATATCCGTCTCACCCATTGATCCATTTATTTACTCGTGATAAAAAAAATCATCAGAAGAGTGTAACAGCAAGAAAACCCATCCAATTGCGTTGCTTAATCAAATGCAGTCAAATCTGATGACTGCTCCTTGCGGTTTGATTGGTTTCATGCCTCCACTCTGACCGTGTGATTGGTCAGCTGCAGTAACTAACCATTTGTTGCTTAACAAATTACACATTGGGAAGTTTGGCAAAGTAAGTCTGGTGACATGGTGATCACTGAACTTGTTGGAAAAGAAATGCCCACACTGGCTCAGTATCTTTACAAACAGAACAGCTAAGTCACACCTGTGATGTGAGCGAGAAAGTGCATCACCATTCCTTTTAGGAGGAATTTTATTTTACTGCTAGTTGCTGATTGCTGTTCATTTTTGTAACACTGTGCAACAAACAACAGGATGTGATATATACAGCTGAAAAATGTCATTAATGTGTCAGATGTGCTGTTAGTTCAACTTTCCAGACTGTATTTCTGAGTAAATGAATGTTCCATTTACGTTTAGTGAATTCCATCAGCTGCATTAGCTTGTAGGTTGTAAGTTAAAGACGAAATTTGATTGAATGCAGGCCTGCGTCTGTATCCATCTCTTCCGCCTACACTGCTGAAGACTGAGCGTAAATCTGTACTGTGTATCTGGGTAGTATGAACAGAACCCGTGCAGATGTAAATACCGTGGAGACAAAAACATTTTAGAAAGCAGTTTTTAGCAGCCTGGAAACGTAAACACTGTAAAAACATGGATAAAACGCCTTCTCTCCCCTCTCTCTGACACGTCGCCATTTTCGATATTGCCCTCCTGCCCTCCAGACAGCGTCTTGGCCCGTTTAAGAGAAACAAAATGTAGCGCACATCCTGGTCATGTGGGCTGTGATGTCACAGGCGTGGGTAATTACCCCTAGATGGAAGTGGCGCAGTTCACGCCGACGGAAAGCATCGGCGGGGGAGTAAAGGGACCCGCAGTCACCTCATCCCAAAAACACATACGACGGGGCTGAGGAGAAGCCAGGGAAATCTAGCACTCCAGCTGTGACCTTGATGACCTCTCTCCCCTCCGTCTCTATCGCCCATTCTGGCTTCACGCCATGTTTATGTTGGCCTCCTGTTGGGGCTGTGGCTCGCAGTGAAAAATACCATCATTTATTTCCAGAAAAACAAAAAAAAAAAAGGAAAAACATGCAAGGCGCAAAAAAAAGGCAGGAGTGCATGTTTTAAGGGGCCATTTTTGTTTAAAGAGGATTTGCTGGTGTCTAAACAAACCAGACAGTAATGTGACCCTTGCATTTCTTCTCTGTGTTCCCAGGTCTCGTGAGAAGGGATCTCTCCATTTCGCCTACATCGAGTATGGAATGACTCGCCTTTGAAATATTTTTTGTTGGTCTTTTTGTATGTATGCATTGTGTGTGTGTATGTAAGTATGTGTGTAATGAAGTATTTGGATCTTTGTGTGCAAGACAGATGAATGCAAATGTTACTACATTCCAGGAAATACAAACAAGGATTTTTTTTCCTTGTCACCATTCATGAAATGTACTACCAAATTAAGAAATGTAAATTGAGACGCTGAGTTATCATTCAGTATAAGAAACGACGTATATGACTGGATTGATTAAAGTGACCGATAGACATGCAGGAAATGAAGAAGTGCTGACGAAAGTGAATGGGCCATTGAAAACTACACTACCCAGAAAGTGATGAAATTTCACAACTGTCCAATCTGGTCGAAAGCTGGAGACACAGACGGTTTCTGACAGGACTTCATCCCCGTGCCAAATCTTTGATCGTTCAAGTGGAACATTAGGGAAAAGCATTAGCAGCTAAAATGTGCTTCATAGCCTCATAATTGTCACTTTTTCCATTAGCGATGGCAGCGCTGTGAGCCCTTTCTCGTAATGCTGATTCATTCGCCTGGCTGTGAATTCAGATGGCCAGCAGCTGTCTTTGATTAAAAAAAATAATAATTTTCCATACATCCCCAGTAAGGAATGAATAGGTTCAGCCACAGAAGGTGTCTCTGGAATATCGGGGTACATTCTGGATACTTTCATTCATTAGTGAGATGATGTCACAATGAGAACATTCTTCGAACAAACATATTTAATGTTCCAAACAAGTTCTGCAACAAAGTCACAGGAAGAGATACAATTCAATGGCCAAACCTCCAATGTTTCTTGCGAACCTAAAATTCAGTGTTCAAGGAAATTGGACAAATGAGTGCGGCGCGAACATTCACCTGAAGTTCCCCAGTGTTCCGGAAATGTTCCACAGAACCCAGAACTGCCATCTGGGAGCTGGCTGGAATTAATTCTTCCTACCTAAGCTGTTCGTTCCTCAGAAACTGGAGATTCTGTTACGTGCTCTGCCTGGTGTGGTGTGAAGGCATGAAATGGACACACATTTATGATTACACCTGTATGATAGTGGAGCCACAGCTTCAAGACTGTGGTTTATAAACGCTGAGCACGCTTTCAAAGCACACAAGTATTTTCTGGCAGTTGAGTATAGACAAAAACATTGTGTGATTTTATCTACATTGATATATTATCATCTTAATGTATTTTTTCATATACGTGATTTTCCCATTCACATTCCTAGGCCAGTTCCATTAGTGCAGTGTCCTCTGTTGGTTCCGAAGAGCACAGACAGGGACACATAAAACCAGCAGTTGCGTGTTTCTGCCCTGTGTTCCGCCAGCTGAGCTGCACAGTCGCTGCGCAGTTGCTGCACCCACTTCTGGCTGACTCTGGGCAGTCTTAATTAATTTAAGAACAGAGTATGTCCAGTCAATATAGGCCAGCAGGGATGTCCAGTTTCTGGTACCAGACAGATGGTAAGCTACATCAGCCTAAAATTACAGGTAAATCAGTCACACTTACTTATCTGAAAACATACCTGGCAGCCATTAAAATGCACAGGTGTGCACCACTGTAGGTGTGTTTTTCAGGAGCCAGCTCCAGCCACAGTGGCACAAACCTTCATTAGCAGGCAGGTCCCAGTGCTGCGCTGACAGTATGCTCCACCTATATACTAATTTAATGTGCTCCTGTGTTCTGTCTGTCGCTAAGGGACAATCTGTGTGTACTTTACCATGCGCCCTCATGCCTGGTTACCCCTGACTCATACTGAGTTTTTCGTCCTTTGAAGCGCACAGCTCGAAAATTCTCTGGGCCTCACTGGCCTACTTCATTACAGAAAAACCAGAGCATACCCTGGCAAAAAGCAACAGCATACAACTAAGAAAAGTTTGAATGACGCAGGAAGGGGGGCTATTTTTACCCAAGAGACAGGAAATGATCCCCGATATAGCACAAAGAGTTGCGACAAACTGAAGAGTCATATTGATTTGTTTGTATGTATGGACAGGGAGGCAAAGCAGACGTTTGGCTTGGTTAGCTTCAGTGGAACTGTTCCAGGAATCACGAGAGAGGATGGGGGTGGGGGAGAAACAGAGGGAGAAGGAGAGGAAGTCATCCTCTGGAGGATGCTGAGTCGATCTTTGTGAAGAAGCAAAGCAGCTCACGATGTTTGCTATGTCAAAGCTCATGGCATGGAGTTTCCAGCATAAAAATCCAAATAGACATACAAGCAGTGTGGTTAAGTGTTTAATATAACTACAATTATGAACTGTAAAGTTGCTGCAATATACGATACATCAGAAGTAGGATAAGGTCATTGGGCTGCAGAAATATCATGGGAGCGTTTTGCATATTGTTCTAACAGAAGTTGGTGACTTGAACATGACCAGATGTGAATGTTTAGAGGTTCCTAAAACCTTTATTTCAGTATTAGGAATAATTTCCTTTAGGAACATTTATGGGTATTTATGTTCGGACATTTTCTGGGAAACGGCCGTTAGAGGGCAAGAAATACCCTGTAGATGTTGTGTAACGCTGAAATCCTAATTTGGTTGACGAATCGAAATGGATCCCAAGAACTGCTTGACCTAACGTTGAAGAAATGTTGCCTGGTAGTTTGACAAGGCCAAGTTGCCCAATTCCATCAAACGCAGATGTTTCCAGAACAATCGCGGACATTTCAGTAAAATTCCTGTTTGGTTATGGGAAAGCTTCATGAAGAGAATGTTCCCTAAAATGTCCCCAAAACTTTTATTGTTCTCAACAGGATCTTTCAAAGAAACAGAAAAAAATGTTTGGCAAATGGTATACAAACTTGCTGGCAACATCACTCAATGACTCTTATTTAGCAATGAAAAACATCAGAGTATGTGTGTCACATGCATTTTAAGAGCATTTCGCACAAAACAACTAAATGACGTATGTCAAACATTCATTAAATGTACTTGAATAGTCCGCTGTTCAACTCTAACTCCGTTCTTGCAACGGTCATTGTGAGCAAAGGTAATGTTTCCTAATGTCCCGAAACCCAAATGTGGTCAGCAGGGAAGTTAGTCAGCTTACTGCAGGGTGAAAAGTGCACCATCTTGGCTGCCGAACCTCCACGAGGCATCCATTATTCCAAAAGTTAAATACAAGACATTTGTGTAAGTTTTTGTGCTTCCTCATGCTGCTTATGCTACAAAAAAAAAAAAAACCCGGTTTGATTATTTGCTCTCAGTCACGTCCGTCACACCTTTTCCTCCCGGGGTCTCGGCGAGATCCTGTTTTAATGTACATCAGGGCCATTCGCCTCAGGACCCATCTTTTATTTATAGCTGCTGTTTTCTTCCTGCCTGCGGTCTACAATCAATACAATTCCCCGCCCGAAATTCCGTGCGTCAGACGCCTCGTGATGCAAGCGCGAACCTAATATCACTGCAGCCCAGAGCCCCCTCTGCTGAAAGCATTAACGATCCCCTTACATCAGTAATAGCACCAGTGGCAACCCGTTGATGGACTACCTCAGATAACGCCTAATGAAATATGCTAAATATTTCATGTCCATTGTAATCTGTAATCGTGGCGTATCAGTGAAGCCACCGTTATCTTATTTACTTACAGCCCTCTGAATTCTCCTCACGCTGAAAGGGTCTGGCAAAATGAGAGCGATGCTGCTATTGTTTAGGCGCAGTCTGTGGCGTTCCTTTCATGTTAATGTTGCTCATCCGGGACACATAACTCCCGATTTCAGGAGGAATCCTCATCGAGTTAATAGCACGTGCGCATTTCAAACTGACCCCGAAGAGAAGAAAACCAGCAACTGGATTTATGATCCAATCTTAATTGAAACTTGGGGGGGAGTGAATTGAACCCACTAGAGAAGAATGGATTATCTCATATGGGTTATGTGGACAGAGTTTGAATTGGATGTTTGAATGGATGTTTGAATTGCTTGATTGCTCTTCACCACAGTTGTGGCATAAGTTTTTAAACTTAAGATAGCAGTTTCATTACTCTGGCAACGGGAGAGGGAAGATTTCCAATATGGTTTCATTTCAAAAGGAAAATCTGTGTAGGGATTTTTCGATCAACATAAACAAGTATGGCTCTTGCGATAACTCAACAACGATAATTAGTCATTGCAGCAGCCGCCTTTTTTTGTTTGTTTATGGCTGTTTTTATCATTAAATGAGTGAAATACTTATGCCTGCACTCATCTTTAGACCACATGTTGCCTCACAGTTCTATTTTTGAGGCTTGTGATTTATCGAAGGCCTGATTTTCCCGTATCTCATTGAGATGTTCGTGCTCCTATGCGTATTGTGCTGGGGAGAGACATTCTGTTCAGGTGTCCTAGCCAAGAATGAGCTCCAGCTGTGTGTTTAATTGAGTCTATTAAAAAACGCTTACCATCAGATGTCGGCAAATAGAAACTCATAAAATGGTGGATTATGTTTCCTATCACTCTTATCAGCTGAATACATTTTCATCACCCCTTGTCTGTGTTTTTCTAATGGAGAAGATTTTTCCAAGGAGAGATTTTATCGTCATCGAGGCTATTGTCATAGCTACGTGTTTATGTTATATATTAGATGCCCCATATGTTCAGCCGGCTTGGTTTCTGTTGTGTTGCTTATTAACACAGGAAAATTCAGTGCTTTATAATGAAAGTGTTAATGTCTGACAAGTTACAGTGTTTTGATGTGACTTGTGTTTTTATGGTTGTAGGCCAGACAGAAACTGTGCTTGGCATACTAAGCCACATGTCTAACATACCCACAACTTTAAGTGCAAAATACCACAAACCTGCACTGGCTATCTAGGCTGATCTCCAGCATACAGGTAACTGGCAAGTCATAACTTCATACATGAATAGATGAACATGGTGCAAAACCCAGGTTTTTTATTTTTTGGAGGGGGGGGGGGTTATGTTCTGAGAAATAGTAATTTGATGTGAATGTTCGATAACCTCTGATCACATAATTACAGCGTGTTGCTCACCGAACACGTCAGGGGCGAAGACTCTCAAAATACTTTGGCAGTGACGCTCCAAACAGCGTAGCAACAGTTTTTAAACAAAAAGCGCTTAAAATACAGCCATGCCGGCGCTGAAAGTGAGACACAAATCACACTGCCGAGATATGCAATGCGCTGGCTGTGATATTTTAGTTCTACATGTTTACAGAACGTTGGAACTTTGAACATTTGGATGAGGCTCATCGGCTTCTCATTCTGCATAATATCTTTGGTCTTTGGCTAAAGCGTTTGTTAGCGCAGGAGACACAGAGAGGCCAAATAGAGCAACAGCTTCCGGTGGATTTGGGGTAAAAAAAAAATTAACAAAGAGACAGAGAAATAAATAAGGTATGTTCTCAGACCTAACAGCTGAGGTTAATCAAACAAACTTGAATTTATTTATTTGATAATTTGAAAAAAAAAAAGGATTCAACAGGCTGTTTCAGGTGGACGCAAAGACATTTTAACCACCATCATTGGTAAGACAATGAAGCACAGAAGTTCACTTTTATTGAGGTTCTTGAGTGGGGGAGAGATGGGAAGGGGTAAAAGGGCAAAATTTCAAGATTTTAGAAGGGCACCAGAGTTGAATTTTAGGAAAAAGTAGGCTTTTGCATGGTGATAAAAATAACACAGTAGCCATGGAAATCTGTCTCACATCTTAATTTCTCTCTTTCGCTACATCACAGTTATTAGCCACCAACTTTCAAGTATGGTTGAGCAAAACTCTGGTTTCAGTTTCCTTTTTTCCCCTCAAAAAAGTTCCTCTGGTTCTTTGAAAACAATTTACCAGTGAATTACAACAACAATTTACTTATTATCCAGTGAAAACAATTTACATTATCCAGTCATAAGTGTAAGTCTGTAATTTTGCAGTATGGCCTCACAGTTAGATTAGAAAGAGGTGGAGTGTGAGGGCACATTTTAAGGTGACTATAGTCCGTCCCAAACTGATTCTTTGCCTTACACTAGAGAGCATACAGACTGCATCAGTGGTTTGTACAAAACTAACTATAACAATCGGCAGCCCACCGGCTGGAGCCCTTGTTTTCGTGATGTGTTTTTTTTTTCACATTTCGGTTTGATTTATTGATTTATTGCCTCTTGACGAGCTGTCATCTTCCCGCACTGATGTGCTGCTTTGCCCTGTTTTAGCTGTGGTTGGAACGAAAATCAGCAAACACAACGGGGACTTGAGAGGCTACTGCTCTGGGCCTGTGATGCTAACCTCTTGGTATGTCTCCGTCTGTTGTCTTAAACCAACTGGACACACTTTCACAGGTGGCTCTGGAAAGGAGCTTCTTCTAAATGCCTGAAAGTTCCCAGAGGCATCCAGGCCTGTTTTCTTTGCCAGGAGGCCTTGCTGGATCTCTGTAGGGGATAGGAGGGGTGGTTTGTACGCCTGCCAATTGAGCCGTAAGTAGCCAAGAGCAGTAATCCATTCTATGGATCTCTCGCAAAGCCCCTTGGTCCACAACTTGAGCCGGCTCTCCGGCCCTCAGGTTCAATAAGAGGGAATCTGTGATGATTGACTGTCAGTGTTTGTATGAGTTGATCGATTTAAGGACAGAAGGGAGGGGTGGGACAAGAGGGGGGTTTGGAGATGGCAAACAGAAGAATGGCTGGCAAAGCACTTATAACTGAGAGGTTGCAAGTTTGATTCCCAGGCAATGGGCACTGCTTTTTTTTTTTAACCACTGAGGATGAAATTTCACTTGAGGATTTCATCAGTAGCCATCCGGCTGTGTGGAAAAAAAGGGTACGCTGTTAAAGTTAAAGAATTGGGTGTAAAATTTAAATATCAATGTGCAATACAATGGTGCGCGTGTATCTTGGTGTCTTCTTCATGTGAAAACAAAGCAGGGTCCTAAACATTGCTGGTGGTTGAGAGGGATTTTCACTCTTTAACTATAAAGCAGCAGTGACCCCCCACCACCCTGTCCCCCCTCCCCCTCTCCTTATTTTCTCTGGCCCCCAACACCGTAAGGTCTGTTCTCTCTCTCTTCCTCTGGCCTGGCGACATGCTTTGCTTGAAGTTGCATGAAATTCTGCTGAATTTCCTTAGAAAGAGTCACGTTCTGTGAATGTGTGCTATGGATTCCTACGAATGGGGAAAGTAAAATTTCCACAAAACAGAAGGACATGAAGGCAGCAGCTGAACGGCTGCAGACGTCGAGCTCTTGAAGTGGATTCCTTGATTTATCGTGAAAAATAACAAGCATAAATCAAGCTTAAATCAGAATCCTTTTCAAGTGTTGTGTTGAGTTCTTGGCACCATACTGCAAAGGGAAGAAACTTTTCAAATTTTCCGGTAAGTTTCAGAATTTTTGGGATTTTGGGTGCCTGGAAATGCGTGATCGGGGAACACGCTGGCCCCTTAGTCCTCCGACATCACAGGTAGGTCAGATTGTGATTGGTGGTGTCAGGGTTGTCGTCATGGGAAACAAAGGAGTAGGCAGGCAGGGTTGCTATGGGAGACCAAGTAGTTAGGTTGAGTTTGAGTTGGGGGAAAAAAGGGGAAAAATTTGGTAAAACATAAAAGGCAAAAAAATAATTACTTTATGAATTATTCAGGTCCCTGTAGGTTTCAATATAATCCTTATCATTTCGAAAGTTATCAAACCTTGTTCTGAAAACCACACTATAATTAAGTTATAGAAATTCTTGAAAATTATGGGCAAAACATATGAGCGTAACCCAATCATAACTCAGAAATAGGTTTGATTCCCATTTAGGGTACCAGTTACTTCAGCTGATTTCCTTCAGTAAATCTGTGTAAATGGATTGAGTGTAAAAATGCAAGGTAGGGCGTATGGGAGGCTCGTGGGATAAATTGTTGCCTGCGGGCCCTGAGGTCAGGGGTTCAATTCCCAGCTTCACCATTCTCAGTTATGGTCAGAAGTCTCATTTGGCAAGGCAACAATTGGCCAGCCTTGCCAGGGTTCAATATAGGGTAAGCCAGCCTAATTTACTCTGTTGGTCTCACCACAATAGCACCCTCCTTGTCATTCCTGGGTGCCTGCGGAAGCACAAACCGGCCATACACGGACTACATCTTCCTCTGGCATCATAGGCAGTGTGCGGTTGTTGGTGAAAAGAAGCAAAAGTCCCACAGCTGTCAGGGCAGGCGCTGCAGTGAGGTCAAGAGATACAGGGGTCAGCTA
The DNA here is from genome assembly GCA_022829145.1 of Albula goreensis. Classification (NCBI taxonomy): domain Eukaryota; kingdom Metazoa; phylum Chordata; class Actinopteri; order Albuliformes; family Albulidae; genus Albula; species Albula goreensis. The sequence continues at coordinate 4,270,751 of CM040762.1, forward strand.
AATACAGCGTGTGATGTATAAATTAGACAATGAGAGCTTTTACTATCAGGGCTCCCTAACTATAATGGCAAACTGGCCCTCTCTGCCCTGCAGAGATACCCCATTCACTGTCTGCGCCCCCGATATAAACATTCCTGTGGGTGTCAAATAGATGATGCTGTTGTGATCCCCTTCACTTTGAGCTCCTTGAAAGGCAATTTATTAAAGCAAATTCTTCTTCTTATTATTATTATTATTATTATTTTATTTATTCAGTCCCCCCGGTATTTGCTTTGGCCCCCAACACGGTAAGGTCTGCTGCCCTTCCCCCTCTGCTCTGGTGACATGCTTTATTTGCTTTATTTGGAGTCTGATGAAATTCAGCTGAATTTCCTCCCATGTGCTTGGGTGAGTGTGCGCTCTGGCCTCCACGTATGGAGGCTGCCCGTTATCACATTCCATAAGATAAAAGGGCATGAGCGCAAACGAACCACTGCAGGCACTGCTGAGCTGCTGCAGAAGAAAAGGAGAAGATCATGAAAGGATGTTGCATTGTCAAGTGGGACGGACGTCATTTTGAAGTGGCTACTCAGGGCCAGAGAGCTCCAAGGCTTTATGCCGTAGTGGATATGGTTATTTGTCTGGCAGTCTGAGTATCCGCTTCAAATTCCCACCATATTTTGAGCATTTCCATGTCACTTTCCCTCACGTGGTCCTTGCAGCCGGCTCACATCTTGGAAATTCCACGTCAGTCTCTAAATATAATGACCCGGGGCGTTTTGTTTGTCTGATAATACCCAACTTATACCCTCTGTGTGTTTCTATCAGGGTACAGTATGAACTTAGGCGCAGACAGGAGTGAAATAAACCAAAGTTTATAAAAGTCAAATATAAAGTCCAAAATCAAAAACGTAGTCAAAGGCAGGCAAAGGTCAAACCGGGAAGTCACAGAAAACAGCACCAAAACACAATCCAAAAACAAGGTAGGGAAAACAGGCAAAAGTCACAATCAGGCAGACACAGCAATCAGAGTGAAATCAGGATCCAAAAAGTCAGTAAAATGGGTAAACAGGCAAAAGTCAGGACAGGCAGGTCAGAACAGGAAAAGGCTTGTAGCATAACTGAGAACAAAGCAACAGAGACAAACTTGCAACGAACAAAGAAACACCAGGGATATAAATGCAACAGTTAACAAGGTGAAACAGGGAACAGGTGAGCTGATGGGCAGGTGAAACAGATCAGACACTAACAATGAATCAATAAAACAGTCAAGTGGTAACAAGAGAGCGGGGCAAAGACATGAGGGAAACAAACAAGCACATGGCACAGAGACAGGGGAAAACAGGGAAATGCAAAATAAAAAAAAAAAACAAAACAGAACGAAGCCACAGGTTTACTGACAGTTTCTTTTTTTTCAAGCTCCAGTTAGGAAACCCTGAAAGGCGCCTTGGCAACGGCCAGCTACTCGTGATTTACCGTAACGACGTCTCCACAAGCTCGACCGCCAGGCGAGCAGAAGTCCAAAGAGAACAGCCATCCATCTCCTGTTCGACTCTGCGGTATGTTATCAGTGGCATATTTGTCATTGTAAAACTAGATATGTTTTTGAAATAGATGTATTGTACTTATTAAAAGGTCCTGTCACTGATGCTTGGAAATGCCCAGCATTTATTCTTGTGTGAATCAGTGAAGAAAGGCAGGAGGGAACAGGAAGTTGGATGGACAGAGGTATGTTGTGAATGAAACAGCTGAAATGCAGCTGATACACCCAGTGTACACATACCTCATAATTCATACTTCATATCTCATACCTCATAATGCATACTTCTTACAGCTCATCCCCACCTCCCTCCATTCCTCCATTTCTCCATCCCTCCTTCCCTCTCTTCTCCCTGGAGGGTCATTTACTACCATGATTAATGTGGCTGGAGGTGCAGGCATGCGTGAACACACACACACTCACACACACACGCACTCACACACACACACACACACACACACATACACACACACACACTCACTCACACACACACTCACACACTCACACACTCACACACACACACACACACACACACACACACACTCACACACACACACACACACACTCACACACACTCACACACACACATGCACACACACACTCACACACACACACACACACACACACACACACACACACACTCACACACACACACACACACACACACACACACACACACACACACACACACACACACACACTGGCACTGTTAGTGTAGGGTAGATCCCCAGAAAGTGGGTTACGGTTGAGAAATCCTCTGGACCAGAAGTAAAGCTGGAGACGTAAAAAGAATGGCGAACGCTTTACTCAGGATTCCCAACCAAACAGGAAAAGGGAAAATGTGAGCGTGGCGAGTGTGTTTTCCTATTCTGTTATTGCACTGCTATTCAGCACTCCATTGAACTAAGGAGGGAATTCTTCAGTTATAATATATATCAGCATTTTTCAGTTATAAAACTGTTATTCATGCTTTATAAAGTGTCAATAACTTTACTGCAATTTAAAGTGGTACCCAGTTACATATATGCTTTTGCTAACATCATGTAATTCATCAATTAATTTTTTTAAACCCAGTCCCTTATTTTTTTCACTGGGTTAATAACAACCCTAAAATTGATTGATTCATGTAAGGAATATTCTTGCCCAATTCTCAGGGCTGAATGTATGGGTATGTGGGACAGAGCTGTGAGTTCACTGAATTTTGGAACAAGCATGGATTTGGACGGTTATTTCAATGATAAAGCTGACAGAAACACTTCCCACAGCTGTTGGTACGGGTCACACCCCACCTCTTTGTTCTGATCGGTCTCTCCGTTTCATTTCATTTCGATTTTGAAGATGTTTTTTTCGGTCTTTAAAACTGACCAGAAACTATAAAAAAGGAAGACCCTTGTAACACTGACACACTTCTACCACATAAAGCGAAATAAATTAATATTTTATTTAAAATTGTATTAGTTCATTAAAAATCATTAAATGTTTCTATTAGCAATTATGATTTTGGCTTTTGTTGTCCAAGGTGCAGAAAGTAACATGTTTAGTTTAAGTACTGGGGACAGAGGAGTGAAAGTGTTTTAGCTCAGGAAATGGACTGAGGGCAAAACGGACCATGAGCTCTTTTTGGAACCGTCAGGACAGGTGGAACGGAGGGCCACTGACTGCCCTGCCATAAAACTTCAAAAGAAACATCCCTCACTCTAACACTCCACCTGTTTCCCCTTAGCCTCGCAATAAACTCGACATCATCGTCAAATCCCAAACTTAAATGCCAAATAAAGACATCATTTTTGACATTTATTGAGCCGGTTGTGAACCCTTGTGAAATTTTCACTGCAGCTCACTGTCATTTATAACATAGAAAAGCCCTTTTTATAACACTTTTGTCCCCCTTCAAAAAAAAAAAAAAAAAAAAAAAATAATGGATTTCTGCTTCTGATACATCCCCCCCAACCCCAGCCCCCCAAACACCCTCATCATCAATCACTAAAAATCCCTTATCTCCTCTTTCCCCCCCACCCCTGCCACAGGCAGACCAGTTCCAGAGAAAACAGCGCTGGGCGTGGGCAACTGAGACCGCTGTCAGCTACATCATTGTCCACCATAACCCTGGAATAACAGTCCTGGGCTGAGCTTATTCTCATCTATTCAGTTCTGGGAACTGAGTTACGAAACTGATGCATTCCTTTCTGCAATGACAACACGAGATAACACAAAATTGTTGTTATTAATGCTTTATTACATGCCAATAATTGCACTCTAGTTCTAATAGCAGTTAACTTCAAATGAATGAAAATAAATGCGCCATTAGAAACAGATACGATCGATCACCAGTGGCCAGACACTTCAATAACATATTGTAGATTGTATTGTATATTTTCACTTTAAATACTGTTGCACCACATGGTTTGAATGAAGATCTATCATTAACTTGTTTTTTTTTTTGTGAAATATTTTTTGATTTTCAGATTTTTTGTGATTTGTTTTTGCTTTTGTTTTCTTCTATTATAATGGTATATAATGGCATTTCTGATTAGCTTAGTTTGAGTAAAGCTGGCTGTGGTTTTGTGGGTTGCAGAGGTCTAGGGCTCTAGCCTCAGTTTGCTGTAAGCGATGAGTCACATATAGCACATGGAAACCTACAGGTCCAAGGAATGAGAAATTTGTTCCAAAAAAAAAAAGGAAAAAATCATGTGTTAACTGACTGACTCACCTCTCAGGATCCTGTCAACAAAATGCTTGATGAAGATTATAGCTGAGATTGCCCAAGACAACTGAATCATCTTGAGGACAACTTCAAAATAAATGTTTGGAAAGTGCTTTCTCTGGTTCCCGTCCAGGTTTTGGATCCTTGAGCTTTTCTGCTCATTGTCTGAATGTACTGTCCATTCTGGTGCCTAAAATTTAACAAACTCGATTAATTAGAGTAATTTTATGAATCAGAGTGAGGAATCAGAGGTTCTTACATCCGTTAGGTAACCTCAGGTGTGTAAAGAGTGTGATAATATCACTAAAAAGAAGGTTCCCTCCTGCACAGAAAACCCGCAACGAGTCAAACATTTATCAACATTTTACACATTGTAAGTATTATGTATGTGAGAGTAATCAAAACAAGAAAAAAAAGGTGAAATACAACCCAGACTGTATTTCATTCTGACACTGCCTGTAAGTTATTTATCATGTTTGATTAGTACCAGTAGCTCCCGATGTGCATGTAGCCTGACGGAGTGGCGTGTGCTTGCTTCCCTGTCTGCTTGTTTGTTTGTGATTCAGAGCTGTGGATAGCACACCACAGTGCTTTTAGATAGAATGACAACCTTTTTGCTTCTGTGTTTACACAAGTTCCCCAGAGTTAACCTCTCCCAAACATTCAGCAACAGCGTTGGGCCTCTCAGGCTACAGAGAATTTGGAAAGCATCGTATGTTTTTTTTTTTTTTTTTATGTACAAAGCCAAAAGCCAGTCACTATAATTTGAGCAGCCCGCCGAGCTGTCAAAATTAAAACAAAAACAAAAAAAGGAAAGAGCTTCGGTCTGGTTGATGTACAAGATACTAAAAGCATGTCGGCCGGCCACCGCTGGCTGAGGGAAGGGAATGAAGTCCTGGCGGACATGCTTTGGGATTTTCTCTGTTTAGTTTACATGGCATAGGATGTGATTGATGAGGTCCTGCTGGTCGTCGCCATTTGCAGGGTGAGAACTCGTTCCTTTGTGTGGGGACAGTAGGTTGTGCGGTGGTGGCGAAGTGGGGCTTTGACGCATTTTAATGGGCTTTGATGCTGCTCTGTAATCATAAACAGTGACTTCTTGGGTCAGACTTAAAGGAATGACTGACACAATGACTGCCAGTTAAGTGTGGCTGCTCTCCTAACTTCCAACCACCGGCCATTCAAGAACTGCATTTTTAGGGAAATCTGTGGTATTTATATTGAAATTCATTTGCAAAATCACAATATGTTGAGAATTACCCTTCAATTCCATGAATCTCTTTTTTTTTTCCACATTTTTGATTACACAACTCATTCAGGCACAGTGTTTCTTATTAAAATATTTCAATACGCCTGGAATAAAATGCTTAGTAGTTTTATTAAAAATGTAGTTCTCAAGCTGATATTCCTTTGTTTTAATTCCTCGCTCCATTGTTTCCACTTGAGTGAGGAGAACACTTATCTTCACATAGCAAGCCCGCTACTCGTTCAGTACAATTCTGCATTTGATTAATGATAGGCAATGTATTTTAAGATGCTTTTTCTTAGAACTGAGAACTCATTTTACTTCATTGTGCCAATTCTAGAACTCAGCGAGCCAGTGGCTTTCTGATTGAATATGCATAGGCTTTATGGCAAGTGACTATACTTGCCATAATTGATCTCACTTCAAATGAAATAGAACTATAATATTCCTTTGGGAAACTTCCAATTGGAAGATTTCAACAATACCCTACAGTAAGCCTAGGAATAGTACTAGCAGTTGTTTCCACAGAGTGCCCAGATTTACAGTAGTGAATCTACAGGATCCTATTGGATTGAGATGTTTTTTTGGGGTATTTGTGTTAGTAATCTCTCATAGTCATGCTAAATGTTTTCTGTCAAATGTGGCAAATCAGTTGATCTCCATTGCTGTCAGTTTCCGTCTGCTACTGTCCCCTCATGTACAGCTTCATTCTCATCTGGCAGACTGAGTGAAATGTGCACACTGAGAAACATTCCACTGTGTACGCTAGCTTAGTGTGCTACTGTGCAGACCCACAAAATGAACAGCTTTGATTTGCCAGATTCTGAACTGTGATGTAATTCCACCCCTTTCCCCGAAACATCACCCCACCCCCCCCCCCCGATCCTTTTGCCCTCCCCATCACTCCTGTCTTGTCTCCTTAGGCACATAGAGCAGATGTAAAAAGCAGCTGTTAAAAAAAAAACTCTCCAGCCAATCCAAAATCTTATCCTAAGTATGTCTGGTGACAGACCCAGATCTCGTGTGTTGAGCTGAAAGACGTCCTCTCAATGTATTCTCCATACTGTTGGCTGCAGCGTATGCGCTACACATGGAATACAGCTTATTACAGCGTACAGCAGCTCCGTTTCAGCCTGTCACTATTCACAAGGCACAAATGTTCTGTGCCCTTTGTGATGTCACAACACAGAGTCGGGCGACTCTTCCAGAATGTGACAGAACAATTCCGCACGGATGGCAGGCCAGAAGTGAGCTCACACCGAGGTAAATGTTTTTTGGAAAGCTGCCGGCTTTTCGATTGGCCCCGTTCGTTGTTTCCCTGGGAAGAACAGGTACAGTCATAAAACCATGTAAAGAACACATTTTTTATCACATGTATTTACCTTCAATGAACTTCTTTATCTATATTTATTCTCGATTAAATGTTTTCTTAAATCATCAGTATTTAATATTGTCTGTCTCACTCATAGTTCACCAAAACAATAACAATCTTTAATACCGAAATTACGCTCTTCTTTATGAACTAATTTTTTAACGTAACCAGAAACACATGTTGAAGATAGCTTTCCTGAACAAACTCTAGAAAACTGGCTACTATCTTCCCGCCACACGAGCAAAGCTTTTAGAACCTTTTTCACGCCCTAATAATCGCTTGGGCTAGCTTCAACTATCGGCCAGTTTGTGGTTTTGTTTACTGAACCGCTTGTACATTCCTCACTTTAGCAGACCGCTTCATAGCTCGGGCTTTCTACATTGTTAGCATCACCGTCGCCATGCTACTATCCATTCCCGTGGCTCACTTGTCTCCATTTAAAGTCACATTCGAAATCACAACGAGGAACAGTACCAACACATATTAGCATCAGTCACTAGCATCTGTGCTGCTCTGTATTGCTTGTACTGTTACACATCTTGCTCTGCTAGTAACTGGCATCTTTCAAAACACATTTTACAATTTAAACAAATCAAACATTCAAATTACAGTCATGTAACCATGTAAAGAACACATTTTTTATCACATGTATTTACCTTCAATGAACTTCTTTATCTATATTTATTCTCGATTAAAATGTTTTCTTAAATCATCAGTATTTAATATTGTCTGTCTCACTCATAGTTCACCAAAACAATAACAATCTTTAATACCGAAATTACGTCTTCTTATGAACTAATTTTTTAACGTAACCAGAAACACATGTTGAAGATAGCTTTCCTGAACAAACTCTTAGAAAACTGGCTACTATCTTCCCGGCCACACGAGCAAAGCTTTTGTAGAACCTTTTTCACGTCCTAACAATCGCTTGGGCTAGCTTCAACTATCGTCAGTTTGTGGTTTTGTTTACTGAACCGTTGTACATTCCTCACTTTTAGCAGACCGTTTCATAGCTCGTTTTTAGACATTGTTAGCATCGTCGCTACGTTGGGTTACTATCCATTCCCCGTGGGCTCACTTGTCTCCATTTAAAGTCACATTCGAAATCACAACCTCACAGCCACAGTCTAAGGCTTTTACACGTGTTATATTGCTTTCATATTTCATTCTGCTTGTGATTCTTGAGCATCTTACCTGGAGGAACAGTACCGAACACATATTAGCATCAGTCACTAGCATCTGTGCTGCTCTGTATTGCTTGTACTGTTACACATCTTGCTCTGCTAGTTAGCTGGCATCTGTAATTGATACCTTCTGCAGGCAGCGCCCTCTGCTGACCAGGTGCTCAAACCATGTACAACATAACCGGACCTGCTAGAAAACGAATAGGAATCCCACAGAAATACAATTTTAACATTTTTCAAAGCCTAAACTGCTTTTAATGTGTCCTGTTTTAAATGGGGGTAAGATTTTTAAGAGTCTACTTATGTGAAAACACAAATCTTTTCTGTGAAAACATGCAGTGCCACACTCTCCCCACGATTTTTAATGTCTCCTGACATTACAACAAAGTTCTACCAAGGTCGCCATAAGTGTCTCTGCTCATTATCCTGAGTCTTTATCACCTCACACTTTCTTGCAATCAATGATGGCTGCCCAAGTGTCTCATAGCTCAATATGACAGGTGGCTGTCTGAGTCTGTGTGGGTGTGCTCTTATCATCTGAGACGGTCCTTCCCCCGACTCGTCACTCTCAAGAACCCCAGAAGCAGCTGGTTCCCGTTCATGTTGCTCTGCCCGTTGTGACACATCAGCACTCTCTTCGCTCTGTAGTTGCAAATCCTCTTCTGAAGGTAGGAGCCCTGCTGAGGCTGGAAAGGTTCTGCCTCAGGATTCAGCGACACTTGACTCTGCTGCCTCTCTTTGCCAGACCTGAGATGCCACTGGTAGATGCCGCCATCATCATCATCCTCTGAGCCGCTGTCTGATGTTGGCTGCTGCTGCTGATCCGGACGTGGTGTCCTCTTCCTCCTTTCGAGTCCCTGGACGTTTCTCTGCTGCAGCGGAGCCTGTGCTGGTGGCAGCTCAAGGGGTAGGTGGTCACATGGCAGTAGCAGGTTTCTATGGACCACTCTGTCCCTCCCAATACCGTTCTCTGGGCTGATCTGGTAAACTGGGCTGTCATCACCCTTCCTTTTTGTCACTCTGAACACCTGGTCCTCCCAGTACGACTGGATCTTTCCCATTACCTCCTCTTGGGGTGAGATTTCGGATAAGGACCCGATCACCTGGTTGGAGATCTCTTCCTAGCACTCTCTTGTCGTAGTTGGCTTTTCCACGGGCTGCTCCTTTCCGTGTATTCCTGGCAGCGATCTGGTAGGCCTCCTTCATTCTCTCTTTCCAGTGACTCACATAGTCCTCGTAACTTCCATGGGCATTGTCTCTTTAATGTTGAACAGCAGGTCGATAGGCAGGCGTGGAGAGCGTCCAAAGATGAGGTAATAGGGTGTGTAGCCCACGTACTCTCATTCTTTGTACAGTTGTATGCATGGACAACCTTCGCCAGTGACTCCTTCCAATCCTTCTTTTCCTCTTCCTCCAGTGTGCGCAGCATGGAGAGCAGAGTTCTGTTGAATCTTTCCACCTGTCCATTACCCTGAGGGTGATACGGTGTTGTGTGTGAGCCCTGGATGCCAGAGAGTTCCTTCAACCTTGCCATCAGTCTGTTCTCGAACTCTCCTCCCATATCATGGTGCAGCTTGCTGGGGAACCCAAACTTCAGAGCAAAATCATTGAAGAGCTTATCGGCCACAGTCTTCGCTGATTTGTTCTTTGTTGCATAGGCCTGTGCAAACCTTGTGAAGTGATCCATAACCACTAATATATATTCGTAGCCATGTTTGCACTTGTCCAGATGGAGAAAGTCGATTGAAACTAGCTCAAATGGATATGTGGTCTGGATTGGAGTCAGGGGCGCGCGAGTCTGCCTACTTGGTTTCTTCTTCTTCACACACTCACAGACTTTGGTAACAAAATGTTCCACATCCTGGTGCATGTACACGGCCAGTAGAACCTCTCTCGGACCAGGTCAAGTGTCCTTTCGACCCCCAAGTGGCCCATGTCTCGGTGCAGTTCTTTGAAGATCAGTGGATGATAGGACTTGGGTGCCACTAGCTGTTCTCGTCGGAAGGTCCTGCGACGTAGGACACCGTTTTCATCAACCACAATTTTTAACCACTGTTTTAACAATGTAGCGACAGCTGGCTGTTCTGCTTTGATCTCTGATCTACTTGGTCTTTGTTTGCGGCTCCTGTACCAGATGACTCGTGACAGTACTTCATCCTCTTCCTGAGCCTTACGGATCTGTGATGGGGTTAGAGGCTGGCCAGTACTGCTGCTACAGTCTCTTATAAGGCTCAAAGCACAGGTCTGGACAACGCCAATACCCTGACACAGGTCTCTCTTTCCAACTTGTACATTCTCCATGAGAGCACTGACAGTCTCGCCACTAACCTCTCTCGTACAGCTGTTCATATAGTCCTCGATGCTGAGCGGCATCCGAGACAGTCCATCTGCATCGTTATTGTTCTTTCCTGGGCGATAGCGTATTGTGAAGTGATAGTCGGCCAGCTCCGCCACCCATCTGTGTCCTGCAGCGTTGAGTTTTGCAGTTGTGCGTATATACGTCAATGGATTATTGTCCGTATAAACCACAAATGACTGAGCATAATACAGGTAATCCCGGAAGCGTTCACAGATGGCCCACTTCAGCGCTAGAAACTCCAGCTTCCTGAGTGGTACCTTTTCTCTGGCTGACTGAGGCTGCGGGAGCCATATGCTATCACTCTCATCTTACCCTGTTGCCGTTGGTACAGCACTGCACCCAACCCATCCTGAGAGGCGTCACAATGAAGTACGAAAGGCTGGTCGAAGTCAGGGTACCCAAGGACGGGGGTTGGGTGAGGGCCTCGATCAGCTGATTCAGCACTTCTTGGTGTTCTGTGGTCCATTGTATCGGTGTGCAAGAGGGTAAGTGACCTTTCTTTGTCTTCCTCAGTTTCTTTTGTTCTTCAGGCGGTGGTCCTGGGTCGTGTTGTTGGGACTTGGGAGGGGCAAGGAGGTTGTACAATAGCTTGGCTTTGCAGGCGAAGTTGGGGATGAAAGAGCGATAATAAGACAGGAAACCTAGCATCTGGCGTAGGTCCCCCACCTTTGCAGGCGTTCTCTCCTTCAGAGCCATCACAGGTGCAATCTCCGCAGGGTCCATTGTGTAGCCTTCCCTGTTACCATCTTTCCCAGGAACCTCACTTTCCGTTTGAACAGTTCGCATTTCTTTGGTGTCAACTTTACACCGTGTTCCTTGTAACGCCGGAGAACCAGGCATATGTGTCCCAGATGTTCTTCAAAACTGCCACTGTGTACCAAATTATCGTCCAAGGTATGGGAGGCAAATAGTGTCTCTCAGGCCAGCTAAACAGTGCTCCATACTTCGTTGGAACTCCGCTGGTGCAGAGCTCAGACCAAAGGGGATGCGTACCCATTCATAGAGCCCCCAGGGCGTGATGAAGGCAGTTAAGGGACGGCTCTCTTCATCCAGGAAGCCCTGGTGGTACGCTTTACCCTGGTCCAGTACAGAAAACCACGAGCTTCCACCCAGTGTGTCCAGCATGTCCTGTATCCTGGGTATCGGATGGCGATCAGGCACTGATTTGCAGTTTAGTTCTCTGTAATCACAACAGAGGCGTAGGCTGCCATCTTTCTTGCGGACACATACCACCGGTGATGAATACGGGGATCGTGATGGCTTTATCCAGCCCCTGTGCAACAAATCCTGCAGGTACTCTTTCACTTCTTTATGCAGGGGTTTTGGAACGGACATGTAAGTCTTTTTGTACTGGAATGGTGTCATGAAGTGTGATGTGCATCCTTAAAGATGGAATACAGCCGATATCATCACCGTCATGTGCGAAGGCTTCACATTCCTGTCTCAACATTGTCTTAGCTACCTCCTGTTGGGCCTCAGAAAGATGACTGAGGTCAACTGGCGGGTCCCATAACTCTGGCCTCTCAGTTCTGGCACCATGTGGTTGTGCTTTACTCAGTGTCTCTTTTTGTCTGTTCTCATTAAGCTGAAAGCCTGCTGAATACGCTGTCTTCACTGTCTCTAAATGTCCAATAACTTTATGTCGATCAAGATAAATGGTGTGGTCAGTGGTGTTGGTAACGGGGACTGGTATGTGTGTAACTTTTCTGTCAGGGAGATGCACCAGTACCTCACTGAGGGACACACCTTCAGGTGGGGGATTTAGCATGTCTGGTGTGAACAGCATGTCTTGGCCTCGTGCTCGTGCATTCACATGTGCTCTGATGTAGATGGTGGAGACTTGGTTCGCTGGCAAGAGCACTCTTTTCCCACCAGTGCGGGCCACACCAGTGTCTGGATCTGAACCACTTTGCATTAACTTGACCACATTCTGAGCAGCCTTCACAGTAATGGAGAATGCCTTACTTACTTTGTATGCCAATTGCTTTCTTCCTCCGTTTGTCTTTGTCTCTCCATTGTCTCCATTTATCACAGCTTCAATGACGTTATAGCCGATGATGGGGTCACTGGCAACTGCCGGGTCACTGGATACTAGTATCGGGACTTGCAGTTCGTTTCTGTCATTGTCCAGCCGGAAGCTGACTTCAATCCAGCCGACATAGGGTATCGGTGTGTCATTAGCAGCCAGAACTGTCAGCGTGTCGTCCTCTAACAGCTCTGCTATGGGCCTTATAACTGTGTGGGGCAAGTGCTGTTGACGCCAAGGCTCATTAATGATGCAGGACTGGGCACCTGTGTCCCACAGTATTTTCACTGGATAATTGTCCATATAACAGCTGACAATACACCTTTTTCCAACCAGTCCTACCAGCCGTGATTGGTGCTTGGAGGGCAGGTACTGGACTGTGTTCACTGCTGCTGCTGTGTCTTTGTGCGTTGTCACTGGCAATGTCAAACTCATTGGTCTCTGCTGGTTTTGGGACCCTCTGTCATGGACTACTGGTGATCCCACCCAGTAGTCCTGGCCCATTTCCCGGCAACTGTCTCTGTGCCCTGCATCCACGGGAGAAGTGGCCCTCTTGTCCACACTTGAAACAATGTGGACAGTTTTCACCTGCTCCCAAATTCCTGCACTTCTGACAACCGTTTCGTCTTTGTTTTGCAACAGGGGGGTGATGGTTGGCCTCCATGATCGTGAGTAACATCTGCTTCATTTCGGTGCGCAGCTCCTCCATCATCTGTTGGGTGCTCATAGTCTGCTCGGCTTTATTTTCGTTACCTTTCACAGCTTTGACAGTCACTGTTGTATTGGGCTCCTTAGTCTTAAAGGGGCCATTGGAGGGGGCTAAACCAGTTTGCATATCGGAGCTGAGCTCTTGCACCTTGGGGCCTTTAGCAACAGTGAACCTCTTTCGCTTTTCTTGTCGCTCATTTTCCACCCTTGAAGCTTCATTTACTCTCTCTATTAGTTCTTCATCTGTGATTTTAACATTGCTGAGGTGAGGCAGTATGTTAAACTTTACAGAGTCACTCAATAACCCAGTTTCGATGGATCTGAGGAACTTACGCTGGATTGTGGTTTGGCTGTAATATTCCTCAACATCCTCATGCTCAGCTTTCCATTGCAGCTTCTCCTTTAACTCAATAGCTCGAAACACAAAGTTCAGGGCCGTCTCTTTTGGTTCTTGATAGAGGCTAATGAGTTGGTGGTAAAGGTCTGTGGAGCTATCAACCTTATAGTGACCTCTCAGGATGGTGAGAAGTGCTGAGAGTGTCAACCCACGCTTCATCTCCAGCATGTCTCTCAATGGCAATCCTGGGCTCACAGCCCTAATCACTGCTTCGGTTATTTCAGCCTCTGTGTGACCTTTTTCTGCTCCAATCTCAATCTGTCTGACGAGGCTGGGATATGACAACTTATCCTTCTGCCCACTTTCTCCTATTTGTCCACAGATTTTAAACTCTCTCCTCAGTGTGACCTCAGGCAGCGGGTAAGCTGCTTTTTTGAGTGGAGGTTCTAGGTTCCTAAGGAGAGGGTGGCGCAGTGGTGAGCACCTCTCCTCTGTTCCTGCCTTTACAGCTGACTCACGTCTTTTCTCTTGTTTCTCTATTTTTATCAGGACATTATTCAGGATTTCTTTGACTTCATCGTCACTCTGATCTATCTCGATCTCATCCAGTACATCCTCTGTTTTCCTGATGAGCAGTCTCCGGGCACACCACCGGGCTCTCTACCGTCCAGGCCATCACATTTCAGGGACCTGCAAACATCCAGGAGAGATTCCTCCCTCAGCTGCCACAGAGCTGCACTCACTCGGTCTCGGAGAAGCTGAACCTCCTCCATTCCACCGCAGATTAACACAGGTTCGTCTCTTGGGTAAAGGAAGGGGGTTGATGGTCTTGAAGTCCACCTATTCCACCTCCTGGCTGGCTCGCCAAAATATGTTACACTCCTAAGAATGACGCTGTAGCCGATCCTTGGTGTAGCACATTAATTTTTATTCCTGGAGGAACAGTACCGAACACATATTAGCATCAGTCACTAGCATCTGTGCTGCTCTGTATTGCTTGTACTGTTACACATCTTGCTCTGCTAGTAACTGGCATCTTTCAAAACACATTTTACAATTTAAACAAATCAAACATTCAAATTACAGTCATGTAACCATGTAAAGAACACATTTTTATCACATGTATTTACCTTCAATGAACTTCTTTATCTATATTTATTCTCGATTAAAATGTTTTCTTAAATCATCAGTATTTAATATTGTCTGTCTCACTCATAGTTCACCAAAACAATAACAATCTTTAATACCGAAATTACGTCTTCTTATGAACTAATTTTTTAACGTAACCAGAAACACATGTTGAAGATAGCTTTCCTGAACAAACTCTTAGAAAACTGGCTACTATCTTCCCGGCCACACGAGCAAAGCTTTTTAGAACCTTTTTCACGTCCTAACAATCGCTTGGGCTAGCTTCGAACTATCGTCAGTTTGTGGTTTTGTTTACTGAACCGTTGTACATTCCTCACTTTTAGCAGACCGTTTCATAGCTCGTTTTCGACATTGTTAGCATCGTCGCTACGTTGGGTTACTATCCATTCCCCGTGGGCTCACTTGTCTCCATTTAAAGTCACATTCGAAATCACAACCTCACAGCCACAGTCTAAGGCTTTTACACGTGTTATATTGCTTTCATATTTCATTCTGCTTGTGATTCTTGAGCATCTTACCTGGAGGAACAGTACCGAACACATATTAGCATCAGTCACTAGCATCTGTGCTGCTCTGTATTGCTTGTACTGTTACACATCTTGCTCTGCTAGTTAGCTGGCATCTGTAATTGATACCTTCTGCAGGCAGCGCCCTCTGCTGACCAGGTGCTCAAACCATGTACAACATAACCGGACCTGCTAGAAAACGAATAGAATCCCACAGAAATACAGCAATTTTAACATTTTTCAAAGCCTAAACTGCTTTTAATGTGTCCTGTTTTAAATGGGGGGTAAGATTTTTAAGAGTCTACTTATGTGAAAACACAAATCTTTTTCTGTGAAAACATGCAGTGCCACACAGGCATATGGAAGTAGTGTGGCAAATTCCTTATAAGAGAATGAGACAGATCAGTTGTATTCTCAGAGTTAATTAAAAATAATATGGATGTGGGGGCATAGACTGTGACTTCACAGACATTCCACAAGGCAAAGTTCTCATACGTTCCACAAAAATGGAAATACTTCAATTGATTCATCACAGGGAAGTCTAACATGCCACTGGAATGTTTTGATGATTGGGTCAGCCATCCTCACCCTGCTTGGAGCTGTGCAGAGTAGCATAGTGAAGTGAATGCTTGTTAAAGGACTGGAACAGCACCCTCTGGAAGGTTATGGGAATTTGAGGGTCCTGAGTGGAATCGTCCTGCTTCATACTTGAACTGCTTGCATGATGTTTTGACTCACACCAGGTGTGGCTGAAACCTGGACAAGCAGCCTTACTCAAGGAACATTAAAACTGGTAATTAATGTGTAAATATCTCATTTAGTGTTAATACTTAATTTTTAATGAGATACCATTCATTTTCACCTCCATGCCAGGAAAACTGTTGAGTCACCTTTAAAATAAATTTTTGTTTTAATGGTGGCATGATAATTTTGTATTTTTCGAACAAGAACAAACATCAAAGAAGAATTTTTCCTTTGCTACAACTGTATGGTTATAAAATATAAAACATTAGCAGCGATGTTGTGTAACACAGACTGTTAAATGTGTACGTGGCCCAGGTGTTTCACGTTTAGTCCAGGAATCTCAAACTCCAGGCCTAGAGGGCTTAAGGAGCAGCAGGTTTTTATAGGTTCCTTTCATCCAGCATCTAATTTAAGCGTCGGAGGCAGAGTGTGTGAGCTCTTCAACCAATAAGCTGTGAAGATTGAACAGCTTTGGCCCGAAACAGGCCAAGAAGAAGCAGACAATGTGGCCTGGGAGGACTGGAGTTTACTCCTGGTGTGGACAAACAGGACGTTACAGGATGTTTGTAAACAGATTGAGCAAGCTTCATTTAGCCTCTTAACCCCGCACTCCAAAGCCAGGAGCCATGTTTACATCAGAAACTCAAGGATGTACTTTAAATATGATCTGCCGCTGCTGTTTATTTGAGGACTAATCTTACGAGTGCCCCACCACTCCTTAGAGTTTATTTCTCTTCTGCTCTTTTGTTTTGTCCTGTGGGGATAAACAAAGATTTTGTTATTTTCCTCTCTTTCCAAAAAAAGCTAGACATCCGGCCTTCTGCTACCCTTAGCTGCTGCTCTCCAAAATACTTCAGACCAGAGAGAGGAGCGGGAAATGAAGCTGGTGCTGCCAAGGGGTGAAATAAAAACAGGTGAATGTATGAATATTGCTTTAAATAAAGTAAATCAATGGTAATTAACAAAGGATATCTATGGTATTTCAGTAGAGTATATCTATGGTGCCTCAAAACCAATGGGTGGGTCAGAGAGTACAAGTAGATGCTCATAGTGCAGCTTTATGGTAAAAGAAAAAGAAAAACACTAAAAACATCAGAATTCATCATTTTAATCACTAATTCAATCCTATGTGCTCTAACCAGCCCAAACTGTTTCTGGGCTCTCCAACCATGGAATTAACTTATGCACTGTTATATAAATGTACAACCATGGGTCTCTGACTCAAAACCTCAAAGCCAAAGCTACAAATACTTAATATTCTTTTGGTTTTTATTACACACTACACTAATTCTAATTACACAGCAATACATGCAAAATAAAGTGTTTTGCTGAGTGTTTTGTACCCATGACGATGAAGGGGAAAGTAGAAAACTGACATAAATGGACAGATTAAAGCACAACTTCTCAGTCATCAACCAGCAACAACACAGCAAATGCGCCCTCCTGAACTGTATTCCACTTTCCCCTTCATCTTCATTGGTCCAAAATGTTTAGCAAACAATGCTTATGGTGACAATCCAGTGAAAAGAACCAGGAATGTGATGAATGTGTGAATTTTAAGGCTAACCAGTCTCTGCTTTCTGTAATTGCAGCATTTGCTCAATTTTGTATGCACTGGAGTATAATAACAGTGTGGTGTGTAGTAAAAGTGAAAAGAATATTACATATTTGTAACTTTGGCAAAGGTTTCCTCAACCCTATTTTCCCCATAAAAAGTCAAATTCACCAGCATTGTAGGACTGTAACACCCGCAGTTGGTGGATGATTACTGCATATATATATTTGATCCTGTATTTTTACAAGTCCCACTCCGATGAATGGATGTTTTTGCAAGGTGTGGTGGCAGTGTCAAGCATGTTCCCAGAATAAAACATACAGCTTAATGTCATTTCCAACAATTAGAATATAGAGTACAAAATGACAGAACACAAACTTTAAGATAAGTCACTTTTGGGATTGCCTGATATTTGAACATACCTCAGTCACAGCATTATAGATCAGGCTTTTGAGAGGCTATCAATCATTGACATCAATCATTGATTTATTGTTGTCTACTTAACAGATGGCACGATTTATTTAACTAGCAAGCTTGTTTGCTAATGGGCTAATCTCGCATGCTAATCTAAACAA
Organism: Albula goreensis; assembly: GCA_022829145.1. NCBI lineage: Eukaryota > Metazoa > Chordata > Actinopteri > Albuliformes > Albulidae > Albula > Albula goreensis. The sequence goes on from CM040762.1 coordinate 4,288,735, forward strand.
CACACTACCTCACCAGTTAGCAAGCTAGGTAAACAGGCTCACTGGCTAATTTGCTAGCTTTATCACTGGTCAAACGCACAGCTGGCATCATCAGATTCTGCTATTACGGCAAACAGGGAGACTTATGCATGTATGCATGGTGAATCCTGCATGTTTTGATGAGCTGTGTCACTCAAAATTTCTATACCGTATTGGCCCCTTATCAGCTTCACTTCAGCCAATAGCTCCCATTATAGAGTCCCATTATATAAAATTCAGTTGGGCTCTAAAAATTAACCTGAATTACAACCATTAACACAGTGTGAAGGTATAAACTGCGCTTTTTTTTTATAAATGACCATCTGCTGAGCAAATAAAATAATTGCACATGTGCAATAATGCATTATATGGCTTATATCAGTGTTTCTTACACTCAGCTCTCATGCAGAGATTGTAAATATTAGTTAAAGATAGATTAAGTGAATGATCATTAATAACAATGTATGTGGATATAATAAAAGATTAAACTACTTATGTATTAATTGCTTGGCAACTTTTAAACACCAATAGCTTATACAGCATAACTTAAATGCTGATTATGAAGCTGAGAAGTGGGAAATTCTTGTATTTACGCTTTATTTCCCATTTCTAACAAATGTTATCATGGCAATATGACTTTTTTAAAGGTACTGTTAGCTTGGTGAGACTCCCTGAAAAAACCACTTCACCTGAAAAGGAAAGAGGACAAATTAGAAAAAAAGAGGCAGAGAAGAATAGTTTAGGTCGAATTTCATTTTTATTTTGTATTTATTTCTATTATTTTTATTTGAATTTTCTTAGAACAGAGAGGAATCACTATCTAATTACTGTGCTGTTAATTTTGGCTGGATACATCAACAAAGGAAAAACAGAGAGAGCAGAAACCTTTCATTCAATTGGGATATGGGCGGATATGAACGGTGAGGTAGTGATTGCCAGTAGCAGCAAGTATTTTTTTTGAGTTGTCACTTCATGGTGGAAATCTTCCAGAGGGAATCGAAAAACCAGGATAAAACCCTTTTTGAAGGGAAAACCTGGAAAATTATTCCCTGATCCCTTGAGAAGGCGATCGATGTTGAATTCCTGGGAAACTCCCACCACTTGTAACAACCTGAGAAGCCAATGGCTAACTTGGCACTCACACCTCTGCCCAGCTGGCCTAGAAATGAAATGGTGGAAACACAATATTGACAGAGGTGTCCATAGATCGACTCAGCTGGGCTTGCGTTCACCTGTGACACCTGAAAACCAAAAATTCTAATGCTGCACTCATCCTAAGAAGCTCAGAATCAGACAAATAAATATAGCTGGTGAATGAAATCAGCATTTTCCCACTAATCTTCCCCACGAATGTTTCAAGGCCTGGTTCTCCTCATCAAAGTGACAAGCTGTGCATCAACAATCCAACTGCCCTAGCACTGTGCAACCCAAGTACTGTAGCTTACTGAGTTGGGCTTTGCATTTGGTATAGCAATCCATGTTACTGCAGTGCACATACTAGCATTCCCAAAAAACCCCTGTCTGCCCTGCCCACCCCCGTACCAATACAATCCAGCTCATCAAAATCTCACACCAGATAGTTCACCAAAGCCGACAACCCTAAAATATGCATATTTTCTTTCAAATATTTCTTGGGAGCTCAAAGCTGAACAATTCACAAAAACAGGAGGAGGTTTACTGCGCAAGGGGACAAAAATTAAGAAAAATTGGAAAAATCAAAACAAAAAATGAATAAAAGGTTGCTCTCACATCATTTTCTTTGTTGATGTCCCATGGTGGTCTAAAATCTTTTTTTTTTATTTCCTCTCAACAACTTGGAATTATTATAATTAAGATAATTACGATACCTGCATATGTTTTAAGCCTGCAAAGTAATTTAGTGCACATTCTGTGTTGCGGCTGTATGCCTAACGGAAAGTGGCCCCGGGCCTGTTAGACCTGTCCTTTTGAACAAAGTGTCTGCACCGATCAAAGGTCATTGACCAGTTGGGCTCAAACCTCACCCTCTCACGAATTGAATCCCTGTACTGCCTGTGGTGTTGCTTGGCAACGTTGTAGTCGCTGCTTATCAGATTGTCCCTTGGCCTAACAAGCCTTGAGGGTTCGCCCAGCAGTACTGTTGACTCTTTGTAAGTCGGTGCATACATTTTTAAACCAGCAGCGCAAACGTAATCAGATCTTTTACGGCGCCTACCAGACGTCGTATAGCCCTGGAAGTTATCGCGGTATTCGGATGAGGCCAAAGCTGCCTCGGAGCTGCTGGTCAGGTTGTCACGAGGCTTTGCGGACTCTGCTGCCCATCCCTGAACCCCCTGTACGTGTCATTGTAGGTTGAAATGTACTCGCTCTGCCTCACTGACTTGGGTTCGGCTGTGCGCTGGCGTGCGCCGTATCCACGACTACCCCTGTACTTATCCTGCTGTTTGTCGGCGGCTGGGAGGCCATGGCATTTCAGGTTGTCCCTGGGTTGAGCTAGCTTAGCGTGTGGTGCCTGCACACCCCTGTAGTCCTGCATATGTATTGTAATTAATTCCTCCTCACCTGCAGAGGCAGAGAGATCAGCCCTACGACAGCAAGCGCACATCATTCTGTCCCTGCTTTTGTCTCGACTGTGATCACTAGCAACACGACCGCCGCTAAGCAAGTTGTCCCTGGGTTGAGCTAGCGTAGCGTGTGGTGCCTGCACACCCCTGTAGTCCTGCATATGTGTTGTAATTAATTCCTCCTCACCTGCGGAGGCAGAGAGATCAGCCCTACGACGGCTTTTGTCTCGACTGTGGTCACTAGCAACACGACCGCCACTAAGCAAGTTGTCCCTGGGTCGGGCCAGTTCAGCTGCCTGACCACACCTACCCTGGTAGTCCATCATATTTGATGTCATCAGTGTGCTTCTCCCCTGGTGTTCGTCAGCGCGATACCCACCGCTGCTCAGATTATCAGTGGGCCTGGCTATCTTAGACGCCTTCCCCGGCAGACCCCTGTAGTCGCACATGTTTGATGTAATGAACCTACCGAAAGCAACGGGAGGCCCACGCCCCGAGATGTTAGCTCTATGGTGGCTTGTTTGGTGGCCCAGGTATTCGTCCTCATAGTCCTCATCAGCATCAACCAGTTCGGCGATGTGCTCAATGTTATCCCGCGACATGGTCGTCTTTCGCAATCTACACCCTCCCTCCAGATAGTCTTCGCCCAAGTCCTCATCCCACTCCCTCATGTACGCATCCGGCCTAAACCTCACCCCTAATTGGCCAGTATGGGCTGCCCCTGTGGATGATGGGAGCCTGGCCCGACTCCGCATCATATTGCCGCTGTTTTAGGCGGCTTCAAGTCGCCCGCATGAGTCGAAGACACCTGTAGTAACAGAAAACTGTTGCATTAATTTTCACATTTCAGCACATTCTCAAGCAAGAAAAAATAAGTGTACAGTTTTAAAATGTATGTTATTTTCAAAATCTAAAATTGAATTATTATTTTTTTTACTAATAATTTTCAGGCCTAAACAGTGTAGACATTCATTCACATGCTGCACATTTTACAGGCAAAGAGCAAAAAAAGCACCGCTGGCTAAGTACATCACCATTGAATTCAACTAACCCCATATATGTATATTGAGTGTATGGATAAGATTTCCATAATTCATTTTCATTAACTAAAAAAATGTTTATGCAAAGTTGTGACGTGCCTGAAACAGCCCGTTTGATTGGTTAATCGCAAAAATAACAAGGTAAACTAGTTTTTCTAATTGGACATGGAATATACACTGCTTTTGTGATTGGTTACTTTGGAAACGTTAATGTAACTGTCATCAAGATAATATACCCGAGTACCTATTCAATTGACTGATACCCGAAGATGCAGATCTCAAAATAAGTGGCTTCATAGCAGTGAATAAATGGTTTCTGCCTTTTTTAGTTTGCTATTGTAATAGGCTATATCATATCGAGCAGTTTTTAGGCATAGTCAGTCCATGGAAATTCCGTGACGTAGGATAACATTTGTGACATGACGTGAAAATCTGTGACGTGATCCATTTGTGATTTTTTAATTGTAACAAGGAAAAATACCTACCACAATATCTACCACTTGTTTACTTCGCCAGTTTCTTTACAATAGGATGGATCACTTGTTAGCAAAACATGTCATACTGCTGCTAATGCTAGCTTTGCAACGGTTCAGGACAAAGTAAATTATTTATGACTGACTTTTCAATCGAAGTAAGCAATACTTTCGGTCAATACTTGACGGTCAGCTAAATTTTACAACAGAAATTGCTATTGTAGTGGCTAATACCGATCCATATCCGTTTTAATTTACTAAAACTGCTGCAGCTACACACAGTCGTTAATCAGATAGCTATCAGTTCTGAAACGAAGAATATTTGGCCCTTTTCTGATTAGTTACATTACATTTACATTTATATTTACATTAATTAAAAATTTAAAATCTAGCTGCTGTCTGATTATAACTGTTTCATATAATGGGCTACCCGGACTTACCCAAGAAGCGACTCTTGAGTGAAGGTTTCTTCAATAGCTGTTGGCAGATTGTCCAGCTATCATCCTGTCCGCCCTCGGTTTGTTGTTGCAGAGTAGAATTCCTGTGTATATATAAAAAATTGAGTTTACAGTGGCTTCTGTGAGGTCATCAAAACATTTCCAGAGCCCAACAGATCTCATTTCATTGGTTAATTTCTCCTCCTGGCTTATCGATTCAGTAGCCGTGCACGATCAGCATTATATACTTGTGCAATATAACGTGCAGAGTTATTTGAAAATGAATGTATGTATAATGCCACCTCTAATACTAAAGTGCTCGAAAACTAGCAGGCTAATCGGCATCTGTTCAGCCAGCTAACGTGAGCGATATAGCCTTGCTAATAATGACAGAGGATCGTCGTAATTGATTATCCATTATGCATCTATCCATCACACGACTACTGTAATGCGGATCAGAGGTTCCCGTACAATGTGTAAAGGCCGAGGATGTAACATTCATTTGAACTTTATATGAATTGGTGGCGCTCAATGTTTACACATGTTGAACTGAAAGCTATTAAATGTAAAAACATTTCAACTCAGAATAACTCTATGTTCAGGTTACACTTTATTAGGAGTTGATCATACAAAATACAGTTATCCATCTTCGTTGGCCCTCACAGTTTATGAACCAGACATATATAAAACATGAAAAATAGAAAATTATCGACAACGGATGAAGAGGGCGATCATAAGATTTGGGCATTTCACGTAATGGTTAGCGCAGCAGGTAGTATTATCCATCTCCCAAGATGACGACGAATTTGGTCACGATAGAGCCTCTGGCCTTATAACGTTAGCACCGAGGACAGCGCCAAGCTTCGTTTGAGTTTAATTAGCCTCTTTAAATACGAGACTTCTACGTGATCAAACATAAATTTACGGTGACCGCTAACTTTCCTGTTCAGATTTCATTAATGAGTCGATATTAAGCAACGGATAATTCAATATGCAAAAACTTGAACTAAAATCAACATAATCCCACTGTAGCTAGTGCATGGTCAGAGGAATAACTTTTGATCTGAAAGCTTCGGCTCCATTCAACACAGATCGTGGCCTTCAATTCGCAAAAAGCTCTAGTCTGGACTAAATGACACTGACGTCAGTGTCTGCTAGAGCTGTCTGAGGTTTTTTTTTTTTTGTCTTTCATTCAGAATAACATTCATAAATATTCAACGTCAGACTCTTAAGTTTCTGGCTGATCTCGAGACGTGGGGTCATTCCTCAGTTTATCTGGGAGACCAGGGCATGAATATTTATTATAAACGCTTTAAAAGAATAAACGTTTACTCAAAACGACAGGCATGATTTAACTTTACATAAGGGTAAACCACGTATGACACAGGCAACTGGCAGAACTAGGGTTGCATGTAAGAGATCCAGAACTTCAAGACTTACAGCCCAAAATTTTTTCATGGCCTGTTTCTGCTTTCATTTCCCCAAAATAAAGCTAAATATATCAATGGGCAATTATACCGCTGCGTTTAAAACAATGCAATAAACATTAACAATACTGCTATTCCCCTCTGCACTGGTGAATGCAATTTAGTTTAATGAAGCGTTATGTCAGCTAATGCATTTATCGTAATGTAATGTACAGAAAGACTTTGTAACCTGCAGAGGGATAGGTGGGAGGTGAGCAGGGATGTACAGGGTGGAGTTGTGGTCCATAGTTGTGGTGCAGGGAGAGGTGAAGCACCAGGGGTGAAACATCTGGTTTGGGTTCAGGACGTCCTCGCCAGCAGCAGGGATCCGCCAGGAGTGGCCTGGCACCGGATGAATTGAGCTATTATTGGTGCCCTGGACTGGGGACAACACTCACATACAGACCTGAATACTGGGACACATCCACACACACACACACACATACTCACATACAGACCTGAATGCTGGGACACATCCACACACTCACACACACTCACATACAGACCTGAATGCTGGGACACATCCACACACACACACACACACACATACTCACAGACCTGAATGCTGGGACACATCCACACACACACACACACACACACACACACACACACACACACACACACACGCGCGAGCATGCACGCACAAACACTCACACATACACACACACACACAAATCACACTTCATAAATCCATGCACAGCTGGTGTGTTTGTGTGTCTGTGTGTGAAATCAAACCAAGATGTATTTGTAAAACACATTTTACTAAATACTTCACACTATACTTCACAGAAGACACTGGCCTGAAAGCCTTCGCAAAAACAAACCCATGGCGGGTGTTCTTTCCAGGTTTTAGTTATTTTAGTGATGTGCTAAGTGTGTGTTTGACTGAACTTTATTGGGTTTATTGATCTCAACTTGGGAAAATACCTTTAGCAAAGCTCAGCAATACCGCAATCTAACCTCATATATTATAGAATTAAACCTCTGACACTGAAACAGAATAGAATCATAAAAGTCATATCGTTAGTCTCACCTTCAGCATTCTAAAGAGAGAAACTGTTTCCTGTTTGGTTATCATTGTACTCACTGAAAGATAATAGGAGTATGTAAACATTTAAAGTATAGCTTGTATAATGAGTGTGTGTGTTGGGGGGGGGTATACGAGGTGTGGCTATTAAATAACAAGACTGAGATTATGTAAGTCGAACCACAGCACAAATGCGAGAACCACATGGTATACATTGATCAATGGGCAAGCATAAACAACCCCTGAAAGTTTAAATCCGCTCGCGTCTTGAGTTCGCTGTTATGCATAGCTTGAAGTAGACGTGTTTATTCTGACAATTGTAAAAATTGGCATGTCAAAAAATTTAGCAATGCATCAATTTGAAATTTTTGGTGAAATTGAACAGCAAACTGAAGAGGCAAGCAATGGTTTGACTTACATAAGCCCAGTCTCATTATTTAATAGCCACACCTCGTACATTTGCTCTCCTGTTCCTAAAGCACATGTGTGTTGTTCCATCATTCATCATAAATAATTAATTGCCTTAGATCAATGTCTTATTATTAGGGGAGCTGAGTGGTTCATTGAGTAAAAGCACATGGTCCTAGTGTAGCTACACCCTGTGCTAGGGTTTTTGATTCCCAGCTACATCACTACCACTTATGGTCACATTGGTGGGGCAGTAATTGGCTAGACTTATCCAGGGAAAAGTAACTCAAGCTGAATGCTGTCATTAGTGTCCTTGCTCTCTAGTGGCCTCTACTGGTGGGACCAGGCACCTGCATGTTTCATTAAGTGAACATGCTCTGGCTTTGTGATCCTCTGACTGGTGGCATCATAGGCGACACGTAATGGGTGCTGCAGACGCAGTGTGAAAAATGACGATTCTTGATGGTTCTTGAGTGGGAGGAAGTCATGCATGCAGCCTGTTTCCTGCTGACGAGAGTCACTGTGGGGGGGAGTTAAAGAAAACTCCAGCGCAAACAGACTAAGAGGTCACAGGAGATTACACTGAATGCTTTATTCAAAGAGACCCTGAACTGAGGTCGGCTCAAAGAAACACTGTGTGCAAGAGGGGAGAAACACATCACGCCATCGTTTTTCAGTCCTGGGATCCGACCTCCTTAACTTCAATTGCTGGCAAAATAAAAAACCTGCTGCTTTGGTGCTTTTGGAAAACAGCCTTTATTTTTTCAACCATTGGTCTTGGCTGTCCCAATTGTCCTTCCTCTCTTCTCTCTCCCCTGGCTCCCAGTGCCGCCTGAAAGTGTAAACACAGGTAAAATTAGATGCAGGTGTGCTTTCAGACTCCACAATGCCCACACCCGTGACGACATGTGTCACAATTAACATGCTCAGTATCTTTATCTGAATGAGATTATATTTTAAAAGGGGAAGCTATATGTAAAATATATGTGAAGTTGTACAGGCACAATATGGATTGTGTTTGTATGGATTGCAGCAGCACAATATAATGGTCGGGGAGCTCGACTTGTGCCTTAACGGCTGCAGGTTCAGTGCCCAGGTAGGCCTCAGTCATTGTGTCCTTGAGTAAGGTCTTTCACCAGAATTGCTTCAGAAAACTAGAAATTTTATAAAAGGACAGTGCAATGTAAGCTGTGTTAGTCGTTCTGGAAGAGGACAATGTCTGAGAGCCTACCGAATACCAAAAAATATAACTATTGTAATTTTCATCTTGTGATCTCAGAGCACCTCACAGTGTACAGTGAAAAGACCACCGGTAGTCACTCAGCCTACCAGAGGTTAAGAGTCTGGAATCTACAATTGTGTAAAACTAATGCAGTCAGCCACCCATGTAGCCTATTTTCTTAACATTTGGTACAGAGCATAGCTGTGTCTCCAGTGGACTGCAGTTGCTGTACTGTATGAGGTTCCAGAAAATGGTGATCCCAGGTCATTATGAAATCCATCCTCATCCTGCCTGCATTTCCCAAAACCAGCGTACCCTTTTCTCTCTTTCTCTGTTTTGATGTTTTTCTTTCTTTTTTTTTCTTTTTATGACGTTTTTCTCTTTATCGAGAAGAAGGCCACACACATACAACCTTTTACCGATTTACAAGGAAGAAAATATTTTTTGGTGTCAAGTATTCAATGGAAGACCCCCATTAGCTGTTGGATTGTTGGAGGGGGGGATTAGATAAATGGACATGGATATAAGGCCTGTGATGCTGTAGGTCCCAGGGCCGGGTGGGGTGGGGGAGGGGGGGGGTTAAAGTTCACACAGTAAACATGAAGCAGACCAAAGACCATTGGCAACCTTCAGTGCAAAGACAGCAGGGGGCCTTCTGCAGAAACCACTGCAAGCATTCTGCATTCACGATCCTCTGCGAAAGGCTCTTATTTGTGATTATTTCCTGTAACTTGGTTCCAAATGAACTTTAAGCTGGATTGCGGGAACTGGTGTTACGTGTGCACTGTTGAGAGAAACAGAACATGGAGAAAAAGGTTGTTCAAGGTTAGCAGATTTACTGTAACACAGTCTTAGTCCTAAACATTTTTTTTGGGGGAGGGATGCTACGCTTAAGTACAACCCAGAATGGATGCTCGATTAACACCCAACACTGTACCCCTGCAATATTCTTTACTTTGCTCAAGTTTTTTTACTTACAATTTTAAACTGGAATCAGCTGAAAAGCAAAGTATTAGCTGAAAAGTAATGTCCAATTTACTCAGAGCTTTCTGTGCATGATAGCTGCCTGACATTTGTAAAATATGAGGTACAATGTGTGGAAAATAGTTTTCGGAGGACGTCAGAAAATGAACTTTTACCACCAAGATACGAATACCGTCATTGACAGGTCAGTTGTTGCACTTGGATCGTGGTGCAAGGCATTCTTTAAGCTACAGGATGCCATTAATACAAGGGTTCTGCCACATGCGGAGGCAGAACCAGAGAATTTAACACTGTCAAACACACAGCCTCCATGCTGGCCTCCTTGGCAAGGAACAGCATGTTCTCATTCCTCTCGCTCTGTCTCGGGTTGTTACTGGTTTTAAACATTTAAACGTCCGTTTTTGCGACCAAGGATCTAATGGCCATGTGGGTGCCGAATTACGTGAATGAAAGGAATTATTAAAATGATAGCTGCAGACTGAGGTATGGGTGGCGGGGACCTGACCATAAGTATAACGTTCCTAATCAAAGGCAACCCAACCGAAACCCACAAATAACGCAAGACATCCATATGTAATAAAACCGCAGACTGCAGCTTCTCGGAGCTCAAAAGCCACCCTCATGTCTTGGTACTCCATGATCCCAGACACAGTAAAACCAGCAGTCTCAACTTATTTATGTTTTTACTTGAGCTGTTGTTGTCCAGCAAGGCCAGTAGAGAACTCAATTCCCTTTTATAGAGTAGACCTGAGGAAATGGAGGTCAGCCAATCCAGTATATGGGACCGGAATCAATAGACAGGCAGTTGCAGGGAGCCATATTGTGAAACATATGGTGTCAACTGTGACACCAAGGTTAACGAATGACAAGCAACAACAATAAAAGAAGCAATAAAAGTGTTTTATCCTGAGGTGTGCTAATGTGGGTTTACAGGGGTTTGGGGTAAAAAAAACTTTAATTTATTGAAGATCTGAACTTACCCATGATTAAATAATATATTTATGGGAAAATTCAGGTAGCACACTTTTTAGAGGGTTTTGACAGAGTTTGAAAGAGTTCTGGACTTTAATGATTACACTGCTCATGATTGTGTATTTTCTAATGGCCAAATCAAACAAAAACCTGTTAAGAATCATACTGTTTCTTTTCTTCTTCTTTGTCCTCATCCTGAACACAGCATGTGACCCCCTCTTAATTAACCTAATTAACACCAGTACAATGCAGTATTGAATTTGCTATCATATCGTGGACTGTGTGTAGTGATAGTATCATATTAGTGAGATTTGTGGGAGTTTCCAGCCTCACTGATTAAGACACATTGAGTCCTGAGGCCGTCTCCTTCAGTAAGTGCCTCTGGCAGCTTAACACCACTTACTCAGCTTCAGATTTGGCTGTGTTCTCTGAGTATGACTATGGGAAGAAAGCTGTTCGTCACGGCCGATTGGAGGAGTTTCTGATAAAAATCTATTCTGCAAAGCTGCCCTTTTTCCTGCTACTTTGGAAAGAAATCAGCGGTTTCTGTTAAGCAGGCCTGTCCATAGAAACGTGGTCACGCAAAGCCAACACTTCTTGTTCTGTTTGACACAAACATGGCCAGTCATCAGGGGATCACTGGACAGACTGTCGGGGGGGCTGTTTGTTTTTTGCTAGGTGTGGAACAAAGTAGTTCGGCCTTATCTGAGAGAGACCAGTGTGGATGCTAGCTTTTGTTATAGCGTAGCGTAGCGTTAACCATCTGCTTCAGCTAAACGAAACAATTGCTTCAGCCATAGAATGTGAATTTTTTGACAGGGTCTCTTGTGCGCCCGTAGACAGCATTCTCAAACCGTTGTGCCATTTGTACGTCGGTTCTTACTCCACCCTCCGCTCCTGATAAGATCATTTGTTCCATTACTTGCTAAATTATCCCTGTTGGTTTGCTTTTTTTTTTGGGTGAATTGTGTTATGGTTTTATCTAATTGACAGCTGTTGCTTATATCCTGTGCTTAACATCCGTGCATATGGCTGAATGGGTTACTGAAGTAATTCGGTAATTGGTTGGAATGAAAACATTGCACAAGCATGATCCCCCATGGCACTGAATTTGACACCAGTGTCTTGAGGGCATTGTTTCGGCCTCTCTTGCACATCTTGTTTTCTTTTCTTGAATCTCCTTTAGGTATTTTGTTTTATATGTGAATAAATTAATGAACTAAATCAATAAATGTTGCTGGTCTGGATGGATTAGACTGGACCCATCCCTTTGCCACAACCCCCACCCCCCACACACCCCCGGGCCCATGTGACCCATTTGCATGTTTCCGTTCAATCCCCACCCCATATATCATGGCCGCCATCACAACCCCCTAGTGAGGCACGAACAGGAACCTGCCCTATCTGATCATGGCTGTGGGGTCTTAAGTGAATGAGCACACTTTTAGGAAGGGGTGGGGTAGGGATGGGGGGAGGGAGGGAGAGGAGGGTACAGTAAGATATCTCTTACATGGGCGACATCTTTCTTCCGGGTTTTACGATAATGGTGACAAGTCCAATTTTCCACTCCTTTCAAGGACCTTTGAGAGCTTTACAGTGAACAGCAATTCTGGAGGGGTTGGGGGGGAGTGGGGTTGTCAATGAAGCTGTACCAGTATGGTGTGAGAGATAAAGACAGCTGGGGGAGGCAGTGAAAAGGAGTGAGTAGGGAGGAGAGGGCATGTAGAAAGTCTAAGTGTTTCTAAAGAGTGTTTTTCTCTCCAAAAAAACCACCGACTTTTTCCTTTCAGCTCTGTAGATGAAAGTGATCACACGGCCCAAGCTTGGTCGAATGCTGTTGTGATATGGGGCCCCCAGTCCATATTTGTTTTCCTTTGGGGGGTTGGGGTCCCTAAAACATCTGTAATAATTTTAATAATCTGGAACAAAGAGGACATGCGACGTGGGGATCGGGATGAAAGAGTGTTGCACATTAAAAAGAAAAACATAACAAACAAAAAGAAAACTTGAAAGAGGCTTTTTATTGTGTCTGTATTTTTACAGCTTGCTTTAAAAAAAAAAAAAACAAAACAATCCCAACATGTCACAAAGTGCCTCCCCCCTTGCCTTTAGCCTGGTCTCGACTCCACACGCTCAATCTCTGATAGAGCACGAACGAATTCTCTTGCATTGGCTCAAGCTGCCTGCCAGGTCACTCGCACCCTCTGATTTCCAGGGCAGGATTTTGGATTTGGTGGTCAGCAAGGGCCTTTTTTTCCTGGGAACTGTGCAGAACTGCATTGTGAAAGTGAGAACAGACATGACATAATCAAACCACATCGCGATGGAGGTTCATTGTGGCTTCCTGGTGCTGCAAAGGGTTATTATACGTTTAAATCGGTCAGACACACAGACAGTGAGGTATCTACTTATTGGGGCCAAACCCAGAGTAAACCAGCCATGTAAATAAGTCATATTTCTTTTTTCTGGCATGCCATCAGTCTGTTATGGGATCTATCATAACTGCTATGCTTTACTTCAGGTTTGTCTTAGAACTACTGTTCATTGTTTAAATTGTTATTGCTTAAAATTTAAGTAATCTTTGAAACTACAGAAACCCCAGAGAAAGTAACAGTAAGCCCCTATACAATATTAATTTCAAGTATATTATTTTTGTGGCTTGTCGTTTCTACACAGCGAGGATAGTTTCAGCCAGTGATTAGATGCAAAACGAGTTAATTACAACATTTATACAAAAGAAAAAAAAAAACCAAGCAGCGCACACCGTGAGGCCGTTTGTGTCAGCGGGAGACGAACCGACACATGGATCCTATTAAAAACAAACCACCGAAGGCTGTAGCCAAACACCACAGAACTAAACCGCCGCCTCTGCCACCACATCTGCTTTAATATTCGTGTCACGGCGACGCGAGTATTATTTTCACCGGTCTCGCGCTCGCAGCAGCTGTGTCTGTCCGCGGCGTTCGAAGGCGTTTATTCATCGCGGGGATCTGAACTGAGATGGAATTATGCTGGCGGTAACGGGTGGAGGGCAAAGGGTAAGACAGGGCTGAAATAACTTTCCTGTATCTTTCATAATCGTTTCCCCTGAGCGCGTTCAAGAAGATTAAAAATAAACCAATTACACCAAAATAAGAGGTGCAACCGTTGTGCGCAAAAAGAAAAACACCAGGGCGTACCTTAATATTTAAAATACCAGCATATTTAGCCGACTGTCTTTAAGGAAAGCGGTCATTTAGATCGTTCACGGGGTTTGAACTGAGACAAGGGCCGCTCAGTTAGTGTTCCTGTTTACTTTTAAAAAGTTCTTCAGGTGGGTGGATGACATCACCAGCAGCCTTGATCCCCTCAGTCTTAATGTTGGCTCACCCTGAAGTACTGAAATTCATTTTTTAAGAACACATAATAGTTGGCTATTATGAAAAGCATTGCAGTTTGCAATATGCACCTCCCATAGTGTCATTTCCTGGAATGCTTAACATTTTGCCTTTTTTTTGTAATTCGAAGGAACTGAAGCTAAAGCCACAAATTCAGTCAACACAGGGACTCTTAATACAATACCATTTATCCGTTTCACATGGCTGTGGTCTGGTAACCAAATTTTGACCTTGCATGCCCACAAGAATGTAAACGGTCAGGCCTCTGGTATTTGCAGTTTTCACTCAGAGTTGACCTCACCGGACCGCAAAAACCTTCATCCTGGGACTTTTTACTGAGTAGCCGTTTCCATGGAAACCTTTCCCTCATTGTTTAACTGTGATTTAAGAGTTGGTTTAATCCATAAATGAATTAATTGCTGTTCAATATGAAGGTGAGCCCCCTCCACGTCAGAAAAATGTATGCACTTTGGAGTTCTGACCAGGCAAACAGTGGTCTCAGAGCAGTGTCGGTGTCTCAAATTCAGTGTTACATTGGACTCCATGTGCACACGTTTACATTCAGAGCAATTACTGCTGCGTTGATTGGCTCAGTCATTCACTCAGCCATTTGCTTTTAACTCTGTGTTAAAGCACAGAAATTAATTTGCTAAACCATGTTTCTGAAGGGGGAAAAAAAAAACAACAACAGCAAATAGATCAGGACAAATGCTGTGAGATTGTTTGTGAATATGGGTCTTAGCTCCGGTCTTATGTTGACAGTTACGTATGATTCATTCACATGTTTATTTCCGCTCTGGTACCTCGCTCAGGTGTACAGCTGCAGCTCTTCACCTGAGACCTGAGCCTGTAGCCCCCTGGATTATGACTTCAGTTCTCTAACCATCATGCTGCACCGCCAACATCACCGGTTGTGGTTGTAATGATTCAGGAATGTAGTAACTGATTCAGGCACGTAGTAATTTTCAAAGTAAAAACCCTGTCAGCCTCCCGTGTAGAAGTGACCTCTGAGGAAGCTGCTTTCTTTGGCTGTCTGAGACTGATTCAGGCCTAGTTCCCCGGAAAGTGCTTTTCAGACCGGGCCTTTTTTCCCATAAGGGAAAAAAAAATTGGGGATACGAATGTTTTCAAATGTTTGAAAAGTAAGAGCCATTAGCTAGTGAGTTACTGGAAAATGGCAACTTTCCATACATGCAATTATGTAGCATTCCCTCCCACCAGAAAACACTTGACCCAAGGAGTACTCAGGAAGAGATGTCTTCAAAATGTGCGTAGTACACATGTAAACATGAGTGTTTGGTTGGCGTTTGTGTGTATATATATTTATGTGATAGTTTTACGATCACATGTTATCGTATACAATGCATGGAAAAATATGTATTGTTAGCAGGGCTGAAATATTAGTAGTTTTACCATGGTAAGACAGTCTATCTGCATCTTAATGTATTTTTCCATTCAGCCAACGGCTCCCAACCACAAACAGTTTATAAATATAAACCCAGTGTTTATATTTATCATGGCGGGAGGACTATCAGGATGGAGTGAAGCTAATCATTGGATCTTTGGGAAGCCCACCCTTCCATCTCAGGGGCAGCTGCCTGCAGTGAATGTGGAATAATCATATAAATTGAGCTATGGGGGTAATCAGGGAGTCCTGTGAAGGAAATAGCCAGAAGGGCGGAGCGAGGTCATACCAGTAATCATGATTTCCACAGCGATGAATTTGTTCGCTGTCTTGAGGATTTCAAAGACGCAACAAGACGTAGCGGGGGAAAAGAGGAGGCAGCGAGGTGGGCGTGTCCATAAATAGGGCTCTGTTGATTGGTTCGGTAATGAATGAATTTCTTCACCCACCTCCACTCTCCACCTTTTAATCAGGTGGGAGATTTTCCCCATGGAAATTTCCGCGGGGAAAAGGGGCAGAAAGGTTAGCGCGAAATAAGCTTTACGCTTGTTGGTGGTCACAACGATGAGTTGTCTGTGCCCTAGTGTTTATGTGGTGTTGCGGGCCATTTGCATTATTGAACTAAGAAAATGCCCATCACTATCCGCTACCCCACCCCCTTTTTCCAAGCTAATAACGGAGATTTTTGTTGAAACTTCCCTTGAGAAAAGGGTAAAGGTTAGCAAGAAATGAATAAAAACAACATTACAGTTCTGGTTCAAAATAACGAATGGCATGTTTTTGGTGATGTGGTTCGTTTGCTTATCGGTCCTCGCGGGATAATTGAATCAGTTGTTCTCAAACAGGGACGCGAAGCACCTCGGGATTGGGTTGGGGTTGGGGGGACTGATGGTTTCCTTGCTGGATTCATCTTCCTGAAACAAATCTTATCTGTACGTTTCCCAAGCTCTGCAGGTTGGGAGCCAGTGACCATAACAGAGATTTTTAAACTTTTGAGAGAGCACATTAGCCTTTGTTAGAGCTGAAACAGCTGTTTCTAATTACAAACGTTAGAAAGGATCCGTGGTTTTACCCCTGACGAAGACCGTTGTTACTTAGTCAGTTCGAACCCTGTCATAAAATATCAGTGTGAACAAACCATTGAACTGAAAAGTGATTTCCACTGAACTGAATTTGTGCTACCGTGACCATGGTAATGTAGCCATGCCAACTTGGTTTCCATGTTGTTGTTGTTGCTGGTATAAGTGGTCAGTCTGACCAATCAAAAGGCCTGAGAGACACGTCTCATCGGTTCACAACTTGGACCTGAGCTCAGGGATATTTAAATATGAACCAGTGGAAAATCAGGACGAAAGCATAAAACATAAACTTGTCATAATAAAAACAAGAGAAGGAGACAACAAGAGGAGTCACACATTTAACTAGCTAGGCCTCTATGTAGGTATGCAATTCATCATATTTTCATGACCAGAAATACCTGACATATTGCCGTTGGCACATTTCACATGCAGAAGAACCAGATTTTATCCTTGCATTATGACTAAAATGAATAAACGTGAAGTACATTGGGATAAGGCTATCACAGATGCAATCAAGTTCAAATTAATCACCCACGAATGGTTGCTTAATTTGATGAGCTTGTTCATCCTAAAAAACTATTAAAAGCAAGTGCAGAATAATTATCAAATAAATAACACTGTCTTCTCAGTGTGCACCACAGTGATAACTTAATACACATTTGTCATGCCAAGCTAACTGATAACTCTTGGCCATTCTTCCAAAAATATATTTAAAAACAAAATAGGTATGGATAGTTTGTTTTTTCTGTTTCAAGGCCAGCCTGCAATTTCCTCCTTAAATTCGAGAGATATGTTTTTCACCAAAATGTTTACCTTACTGTCTGGAATGCGTATATATATATATATATATATATATATATAGATGAAAATTATCGTCTGAGAAACCAGACAGTCGTATCTCAAGAGGTGCCCTTCGTTTTATCCGTTTGAGAATGGCTCTTACCGTAAAAGTCAGAAAATGATCAGTGTGCCTGGAGCACGGTGGCTTAGACATCAAGGACAGACTCTCAGAGGGTGGTTTGCAGTGGTGTGATATCTTTGACACCCTTCTTCTTTTTTTTGAAGCACATTGTCCACGCCTTCTCTTTTAGCATGTCCTCAACACGTTTCTCTGATTGTTAATAAAATACCGCTTGCATCCCTAAGTAAGTGGGTTCATTGCTCTGAACCACACTGCTTTTGCCAGGTCTATAGCTGAGGCCTACAGCTGGGTCTGAGCCTTGGAGAAGTGTTGGAGAAGTATACTTCAGGCAAACGGTTCAGTTAAATTTTATTTTATTTTATTTATTTTTATTTAGTTCTTTTCATGATAAAATGGTCACAAAGCAGCAGCTTTATGTACTGTACTTGGGTCTGAGTCCCCCATTCAACACGCCCCACCCCTTCCCCAAGCAAAGTCAAGAGCAACAGTGGCAAACAAAAACTCCCGGGCTAAATGGAAGAAGCCTTGAGTAGAACTGGACTCATGGGGTGGGGGGCATCTGCCTCCGCCATCATTGGGCAGTCTAATGTGATAAACAGGAGAGCATTTTAGTGCCAGGTCTTCGGTCAGCGAGGGCCGATAGGGAGGTCCAGTTTCTGGCAATGGACAAGGAGGAGGGTCTGCCAGCACAGGGCACTGGTGTTCAGCGAGACACAGAGAAGTCTGTGACCTAAAACGCTCTATTCCATCCTGGGGAACCCAACGGTAAATACTGTGGGAAAATATAAAGCAGTTCCTTCCTCATCAACTGCCATGGTACTGGGGAAGCCCCATTCAATTCCTAATGGAAGAAAATCATCTCAATGTTGAAAGAAATGTTTTGGTATTGTTCCTTGAATGTTCTATGCTGATAAGAAAACCCTCTTATAAAGGACCTAACCCTAACCCTAAACCTAAACCTAATCCCTAACTCCTAACCCCTAACCTTAACCCTAACCCTAACCCTAATCCCTAACCCGAACCCTAACCCACTTGCCACGGTCAGCGCTCATAGGGCTAGGATTCACTCGCAGACTGTGTCTGCATCCAAACACTGCACTATTGATTCAACAGGATGAATGTAACAACACCCAGAATGGGCGGGGCTATAATTAGCTGGCAATTCAGCCAATCTGAATGTTTTGCTCTTCACAGTGAAGCACAGTGATTGGTTCCTCACTCTGCCCATCACTGCCCAGCAGCACCCTCACATGACATCATTTTTAATACAGCCAGAACATTCTGTGAAGGTTAGGCGAGTCGATATGCATCTAATGTCAAAAGTTTATGGCAGGGCAGCACAATAAAGTATGCTTAAAAGTTCTGCACATTCTCAACACTTGTGTTCTTAATACTAATGTTCATGTTATTTTAAGAGCTGTACACCCTACAGAGTACATAGTATTCAAGTACACGGTATGCACGTAAAACATTTTGAGACGGGCCCACCATCGGACAGAATGCCAATGATCACGTAACGGTTCCTGTGGGAAGGAAGACGATTTCCTCGCCTTGGGGGGTGGGTTGTGTCCTGGGAATTTCAGTGAATACATGAAAACTGGCCCAGCATCGCAGCTGTTGGGACCAGCGAACTGCTGCTTCCGTCGGACGCATCACTATGGCAACTCTCAGAATGTGAGAGAGAAGGAGGTTCGACCCGCACGCAGAGGATATAAAGCCAATCCCCAAGGGGGGGGGAACTTCTCGAACTATGCCTCTTCATCTGCGATGTCAGACAGCAGCCCCCTCTGCACCCCTCGTTCGTCCCGTCCGCCCCCTCGTTTCTCCTCTCCTCCCTTTGCCATTTTGATTAGCTGGGAGAAGTTTCCCGCCCGTGATGGTAGAACACACCGTTCAAAATTCACGGCGACCTGAGTGGGCCCCAGGCCACGGCACTGTGAAACGGCTCAGAACGTAATGCGCTTCTGCTGATCTGAGAGACATCTGTGAAAACATGCAAACAGAAAAGAGGTGCAGTGCTTCCTCTGCTCTCTCTCTGCTCAGTCCCGGAGGTAGCGCTGTGGGGGGGCGGAGGTAATGTTGGGGGGGACATTGGAGTTTGGGGAAATTAAAATATAAAAAGAGAAGGCTTTGCAGGTGGTCATATTCTTTATGCCTTAAATGCATATGTTTGTGTTGGCTTGTTTTAGTCTAGCTGTGAATCCTATTCCCGACCACAAGAGACCAACTAAATGTAAACACTGAACAATAGAATGATAGATGCTGACAGAATGTTCCAGGCCAGCGTAAATTAGACTGGTATTGGCTTGAGTTTTATCAAGATTTTTTTATATATAAAACAAACTTTACTCATTTTCAATGACCATATCTGTTGGATTCAGGGTCAGAACGCTTCCAAAACATGAGTGAACAACTTGCTTTGTTTTCCTCTAGCTTTAGGGATATATATTTTTTATTTTTATTTATCATTCAAACAGTTCCTTTTCACTGGATATGTATTTTTAAAAATAAATGTTAATGAACTGAATTAGTTCATGTTTCAGATAGTCGTGCCAATAATTTCATCATGACTAGCTAATGATGATGTGTCCAAAAAGGTTTAACAGTCTGTAGTCCTGTGGTCTATCTCAAATTAATTGGATTTGCTAGATTGTGAAAGTTTTTGTAGAGCACACAGTTTGAGCCTGCCAATGCCTAGCTTTTAATTGACAGACAGTAAAACGCATGGTCTCTTGCCTTAGGATGTAAAACCTCTAATTTCCATCTTTAAGGCTGATTTCTGTACAGCATTGTTGGTTGTTACATTTACACTGTGTGGTAATGAGTTGCCCCACCACTCAGTCAGCACCAGGGTTGCCAGATCCACTCCTGTAAAGAGAGAAAATCCACAAACCTGGGGATTTTCTCCCAATGTGATCAGACTGATCAAAAATGGCCTGTCATTTTTATCAAGGAAAGAATCTAGTTAATTTAGCTTCATTCTTTTACTAGCAATCCAGTTGTATTCAGGTGTGTATTGTTATTTTTTATAGCTTCCAAGACCTTTCCCCTAATTTGGAATCCCTTGCATCACTGTAACACTCCAGTCTCTTTCGATTTGGGAAAGCACAGCCAAGTGTCGGCTCTCCTCCTGAACACAGTGTCGGTTGCTGGTTGTTTTCACACTGCTGTCTGCAGGTTTAGCTCTCACAGAGTCAGAGGGCAGAGGGGACTCCTGATTGGCTGACAGCAATGCATCTCTCAGGCCCATCCAGCCCAAGTGTCTGGAGGTGACACCCACTTTTGGGGGCCCATCCACACCGAAACAGTGCTTTAATAGAATGAACACCTTAGCAATCCCTGCCCTTTATTTTACTTCTTAATCTGACATCCAGCTTGTGAGCATGTGCATGCCCGCCATTCACATGCACACTAGCCATTCACGTGCATGCCCACAATTCACATGCACACTAGCCATTCACATGAACACTTGCTATTCACATGCATGGTCACCATTCATGTGCATTCCTGCCATTCGCATGCACACTAGCCGTTCACATGTACACTTGTTATTTACATGCACGTTCACCATTCACGTGCAAGCCCGCCATTCACATGTGCACTAACTATTCACATGCACACTTGCTATTCACATGCACACCAGAATGTCACTCCATCAGCTACCCAGCCGAGTTATTATCAGTTTTCAGGATGGGTCACAAAGTAGCCAGTTTATTGATTTATTTATTGGCCATTAATTCAAGGCCTCGGTATTGTTAAATCAGTGATCTATGTTTATGTTCCCCCTGTTTATTGAATCATCAGATTAAACGTGCCCAGGAACATGTCAACATAACGACAGCCTCATTTTCCACTATGAACGTTTGAACGGAACGGCGAGAGGCAGGTGTTCATTTTTCGGACACAGCAGTTGACAGGCCTTAGTTGGTGCGGACAGATGCGCCCTGTTCAAAACCGCGACACAAAATTAGGGCCCCCTCACTTGCCGCCAACTCTAAGTCACAGCCCGGGCTAAATAAGCCGCATCTTTCCACCCGCGCGTCCAGCTCTGTGTCCAGATCTGATTGGCATCGCCACTGTTTACTGTGATATGACGTTCCCACCATTTAAGGCAGGAGTCCGAAAAAAATAGCAGGGCTCGTCGTTTAGGTTGGCAAAAAGTGGGTACTTTTGTGAGATCGATATTTGTAGCTTGCAGACAGATGTCGCAGAATTATTTGACAGGACTTTTGTGTACAGGAGGCTATAATAGAATGCATTTGGTGAAAGATTGTGTTTACACTACTCAGTTTAGGGAGAGAGTGCCCTTACTGGATCCTTTGCGCGTGACCTCAGAATGTGGTGCGGAATGTCTCATCCCTTATCTAGATCCTTCTGTTTACACAACAAAAACAACCTTTATTATTCCAAGATGTTTCAAGACATCTAGAGTGAAGAGTGAGATGTGGATATTTTTTGCCAATACCTACAAGTCCTCAATCTCAACCTCCAATGCTAAAATTCTGAATCTGAGCATCTTTGTACCTTTAACTTTTCTAGCCTAGGTGTGCTGCAATCTGATTGGTGCCCAAAGATTTTCCTACAATCTCATTGGTGCCTAAAGATTTTCTTTTTGTCTAATCTGATTGGTGTCTAAAGATTTTTCCTCCAATCCGATTAGTGCCCAAAGATTTTTGATGGTGGATTTGGTTGGTTTAGGTAGTTTAGCATTTCACAAACCCACGCTTATTGAGAAATAAATAGGTATAATCTACAGAGATTAATATGGAAGCATATTTGAGAAATATAACATCAGTAGCAGCAAAAGCACATACATACACACTCTCATTATAATTGAAAATGACCAAAGAGCACTGAGACTGACTATTATCTGGAAATTCTTGTTTTAGTGCATCCTTGGGCATCTTGGAAGGCACATGATCACAAAAAAATAATAATAATAATAACGATAATGATGCAAATACAAATATTTGCATTCCACTACAATCGGTGGCTTACAGATGGTTAACAGTCTACACTAACGATAGCAAAAATAAATAAATAATGACAAAACAAATTCATGGGAGTGTGAAATTAATTGAACACCTCACACATCTCTCTCTAAGCACTAATGATAAATAATCTTCTTGTTCCATGACAATAAAATGCATCAGGAAGAAGATTTATCATGTGTGCTTAAAGGGGGTTTATGGGGTGTGCTGTTAGAGGCCGGTCCACTTGGCAAATGTTTAATTATCTCCTACCCTTTACACCAGGAGTGGGTGCATGTGGTTTCATGATTTTTTGGTTGCGAGAACATTCTCAGAATGTAAGGGCAACTGTTCCCAGGACCAAAGTTCTGTCCTGTTTTCTTTGTGTTCTTTCAAAGTTATTTACCTGGAATGTTTTCCTCTGACCTTGACAGAGGTTGTTTGGAACAATGCAACGTTCTTGGAATATTTCTGGAACGTTGGGAGTGGGGTAGTTGAAGTAGAGGCCTTTTTTATCGGGAGATTATTTCTAGTTTTTATATATATATACCTGGTATTTACCTGAGCAGAGCTCAGCCATTGGTGGGACATATTGCATCCAAAACCGAAAAAAAATCCCTTTCGCATATTTGATTTGTATCCAGTCTTTACATCGAGGTCTGAACCGCAGATAATCAGCAGATATATGATTTTATTTTTCTTTTGTTTGTTTTTCAATACGTTTTGGACCACTTTAATATGTGACTCTAATTCGGCCCATGCGTCTGACTGATCAAAGCAGATTTTTGCGTTTTAAGTTTTGCTACATATGGCTGACAAACCATTGCTCCTATAGAAGCATTAATAAGTCGACATATTGTAGTATTAAAAAAACGTTTCACTTTGATTGCGAGCAAAAATCCCTATCAAAACATTTTTTTTCTTGGGGTGCAGTCATGGAATTAATTCAACTGGCATATATTCTCCAAGCTCTAGGTTTCACCTGCCATTCTGTCCCTCTCTCCCCTTGCTCCTCTGTCTCTTATTAATATAATTTCTGACAGAAGAAATAAATTCAGACAAAATATTCCGGTACTCAGTTCTCTGCAATCAGGGCTAGGATCTATTCCAGTTTGGTTCAGGAAATGCATTGAAATTCACGTCATGATTTTAGAGACGCTCACAACTCCCCATGGAGATTTCTCAGTTGTACTTAAAGCACTTGACTTTGTTGGACTCGCGCAAAAGGTACATTTTGCATATTTCCTGCTCAATCATGGAATTTCACTCGGGTGGGTGTACATCTGCACACGAATTCCTCTTGTTTTGTCTGGTCCGTGACTTTATGCACGAGGAGAGATCTCCAACGACCTCAAAGCCTAGTTTCTTCGCTGATTGGTGTTTTCTAAAGCTGGTATTTCTTTTGGGGGTAAGGCCAAGAGATGGAGGTGTGTTGGTAAATCAAAGGCGAATTAAATTATTTAGAATGATTTTTTCTCCGCCCTGTCCACGGAGTCTGTTACTCGTAAACGTTTTGGCATGATCCGTGTAATTCCTCCCACCCTCGCGTTGTCGGTTAGGCTAATTGTAAATTATCATCGCCATCGTTAAGTTCCGTCCCGAATTCTCTAACTCTGTCACGTATGTGATGAACATGATAACGCTACCAGTATGCAGAAGGGTTTTTTTTTTTTTTTTTTTTTTTTTTTTACATCCGTTGGTCATTTGCTATTGTCTACGGAATTGTTTTTGGTACTGGTTTAACTTAATAAATCTCCTTGGTGCCATGACCCCTAGCCAGACTATCTTCTTAAGAAGTATCCCCACATGTCTTTCTCCCAAGCACCAGACCACAGTGGTCCTGAGTGCGGGGACTAAGCTCGGGAACAGAGACCCATTTTTGACAGTGCGGACATATTTTTCGCGCATGTGGTAAACCAGCTCGCGTTATGGAGACGCTCGGCCATTAGGAGTCTTAGCTGGGGGGTTGAACTATGGTAGTTTTACTCTCATCTCAGATTTCTGCTGCTTCTTAAAAGTAATGGCATTTTCCAGCCTTGCTCTGGCAGCGGTGATGAGTGAGGGAAAAAAAATCATAATGCGTGTATAAACATAATCAAAAAATCCCTGGAGAAATATCTAGTGGTATGGACAGATTTACAGCAGTGAATTAAGGAACGGGTGCCGACCTTCTGCCATCCAACTATAATATTTGTTTTAATAGATTCATCCGGTACAACCCAAAATCAAGGGCTGGACCCGGGGCGGCCTGTGGAACACTAATCCTGCTTCCACAGTCATGTGGAAGGAAAGATTGACCCGATCTAAACTGAGGGCTTAAATTGGAAATTATGTCTCTAGCTTTGATCAAAGGGGTCAGGCTTGACATCTGGTCCAAACAATCACTCCAGACTGTAAAGAGTTAACTTAAGTTAAACGTCCTGAGGAAACTGGCTGCCCTGAACCATAAACTGAGTAAGTTATACCACTCAAATGCTTGAGCAAACCAAAGGTTTGGCGGGTTTTACTGTTCAGAAGAGATCAATTCAGAGAAAAATTCAAAGAAAAAAAAAGGATTTAGGCCTGATCTTGAGTGGACTACAGCAGGGCTGTTTTCCCCCTTCCTCGCGTGCTCTTTTTACCGAACCCAAAGGCAGGTGTGTTATTAGGTATTCCAGTCACGATTATATTAGCGAATGAGTAAGTGCAGATGGAGCGTTTGCCGGATTAGTCATAGTGACACTGCCCTTAGCCATCTGAGCAGGGCATTTGCGCAGGGAATGGGGGTGTGCTGCGCATGCACGCATGCATGCATGGTGTCTATGTCTCACTTCTCTCCCCAACCCAAGGCTGCAACCAATTATTATTCTTTCACACCTGAGAAAGGAGTCATGGACAGTGAGAGCTAAAACAGAGCTGAAATACATCAGACAGACAAATATGTTCAATAAGCCCCAGGACAGGCCGATTGTTTTGTCACAGGCCAGGGAGCTGCCAGGGAAATTAACATTTTCAAAACCGTGAGTCTTTTTTAATGTCTTTTGAGGGGGTGTTTTTTTTTCTTCTCACTGTTGACGGAGGTGGACAGCCAAAGAAATGCTGTTTCTCAATTTTGCAGCTAATATGAGCGTCTGCACAGTGTCAGAGGTGGAGACCGGGTGCGATATCCATGGCCCAATCCAAAACACTTGGCTGTAAATGTTTTGTGTTTTTAATTTTATTATTTTTTGGAGGTGGCTGGAAACTTGGGCAAGCAGAATGTTCCAGAAAGTAAATCGGTCATAAATTAAAGAACTTGCAGTTGTTCAACATTCTTTTGTACTACAGTGCAACATGATGTGTTTTGTTCAAGCCAGTTTTTTTTTTGTTGTTTTTTTTTGGCTGAGTGAATTCCTTGGAGAGAGAGAGATGGAGGATGGGCTGAGGCCACTGTGAGACGAAATGCTACTCTGGGTGACTAGACGTCCAGTTTTTCCCAGGACAGTCCAATATTTTAGCCCCTTTTCAGTCAAGCTTACTTCTTTTTTTCTTTAAAGGGTCTCCTCGCCCTGATTTTCAGCTGGGTTGAAAATCTGAGATATCATTTCAGTCTAAATTGCAGGTCATGGATGTTAAACCAGCACATTTTTGTCTCTGTTACTAAACTCTTTGTTTTCCTAAAGACGGCTTAGTTTCATTGACTGCGTATCTGTTGCCTATGTATCGATGGTAATAATGCTAATAGGTGGGTAGGCTATACTCTCTGCATGTGTGAATGCAGTTTATTTATTTTTTTTAATATTTTATAGAGTAAGGGTATATCACAGAATAATGTTCTTATTCTGTAAAATAAATATACAAGGAAACTATATTAATAGTAATAAACCCTGGATTCTTCCTCTGTTCCAGTCTTTTATGTGTGGACAGTGAGAAGGGCCATCTGTGCCGTGTGCTCTGAGGCTGAATGTGGAACATTCATGTGAGTGCAGCCCATGAATTTATGTCCACTGGAGGGTAGAATATTCCGTCTGGGTGGTAAATCAAGACCAAGGTCGGTACCTCTGGCGGAAAACACAGTCCCGCTGCCAGCGGCGCTGGATCCCAGAGGCAGGAGCTCTCTCCCAGGCACAGTCGCTTTCCAGCCGCCCTCGGAGCACCCGCGCTGGGCCTGCACGACATCCTCCTCCGGGGCAACTTGGACCACCGGAGCCGCTTGCAGGTCATAACTGTAAAAAAAACCAGACAGGTTTGAGGTGGGCAGGGAGAGCCGCGCCGGAGTCTGGATTTCATCCTAACGCAGCTCTAGAGCTGGTAAATAAGGTAATTATCCCATTCATTTACCTGATCTTGCATTTTACCTTCCTCGATAATATCAGGAATGGCAGCCGACGAATAGTTCTCCACGTCCACATACAAAATATATTACCACAGCCTAATCATACAAGTGAGACAGCTGATGAGTGAAGCTAATTACCTAATTAAGAAACTAATTTGCAGAGACAGAAACCTGCTCATACACCAGCTCTCCAAGACCATGCTTTTCCACACCAGAGTTATATGAAGTACTCCTTTATTATAAAGATAGTATATATATTATTCCAGAAATGCAGCTCTCTTCCCATTCTCCTCTCCATTGTACAGTTAAAACATTCCAAACCGTTTTTATTTTCTACATTTTTCCTTGGAATATTTATTTTACAGAATCGGAGAATATGCTTTACTGGGTAGTACTGTAAAAAAAAACATTAACTTAAAAAGTTTTTACAGTCACATTGAGGTATATATGTTGTCTGACTCAATTTGTCAGACAAGGTAAATAGCAAAAAAAAAATAGCCATTGCCAATCAGTGTCAATGTGTTCAATGTATTTTGTGACATGCTAAATGGTGTTTGTTTTGCTTCAGTTGCATGATTGTGGGCAAGATTATAAAACGATCTTAATTCAATTCTACAGACCTGCATTCCCAAATTTATGGAACTGGATGCCAAAGAAAGAGAGATCACAATCACCTGAGGAGGTGTTTCTTTCAAACAGTTCCCAGCGTCTGAGTTTTGACATTCCGAAAGCGCAGCAGGTTGAGTGAAAGGAGCGAGCCAGCATTTTTTAAGACTGGTTTTGTGGTTAGGGGAGGGACTGCGTAATAAAAAAGCACAGACATGGGGCTGGAGGACCCTGGCGTTGTATAGGCCAAATGTGCTGTGTGTTTAGGAGCCAAGTTAACAAGGTTAACAGAGAAAGCTGGGCAGATTTGAAGAGCAAACCGAGGGGAAAATGTCCTCCCCAGCCAAGACGTCGAGTCGTGCCGTCTTCATCCCGACCTGAGAAACCGCTGGGTCAGTGTGGCTTCGGGGGTTTGCGGCAGGTCACCATGGTCACACACTGGCTACATCTTCTTACAAGTCAGCCACTGCTGCCACCCGCCCCCAAAAAAACCGCCCCCCAATCAGAGAATCCAAGCTCCATTGCCATCGTAGGTGTCACGCCGTCAGGCGTACTTTTCTGTGCTACGCTACATTTCAGTGGTTTATCTGATGCTGTTATCCAAAGCAGCTTACAGCTGATTTTACTCACCAGGGGCCAATCTCCCTCTGGAGCAACATGGCATTTGGGGCCTTGCTCAGGGGCCCGACAAATACACTGACTTTACTGTAGCTACACTGAGACTTGAGCCACCCCTTTTCTTAGGTTCCACCCAAACACCTTAGCCGACAGGCTCTATGCTGCCCCAAACTTGAAACGCTAGGCTGCCCCATGCTAAAAGATCCTGGCATCCACCGAGAATCCTTTGAAATTCAGCCTCACCCGGCTGCAGGTGAAATGTGCTCATTCCGTATTTCTGGGCAGCTTCGTAAGTGCCAGACGGATCGTTGCGGCGGGGCAGCCAAAAGGCTTGTGGGTCGCGGCCGTGCGTTCCCTCCCATTTCGTGGAAGCCCCCGCTCTTCCTCAGGTTTATTTAAGAAGCCGTTTTACAAGAGGGCAAGCCTGTTTGTACAGTTGGAATCATTGCCATTGTGTTTACCTTCTCCTCTTGATTAGCAGATGTCGCTATTCGGTTTCCTCGCTTTACTCTTGCTGGGTAAACACAAAACTGCGCCACCCGAAAAACTGCTCCTCGTACGTGTTTTGACTACATTTTGTTTCAAAAAAGGCTTTAAAAAAGTATTCATTCCTTTCTGGCATTATAAGAAACGCAAACACGTTTTTATGATCTGAGAATGTTTTCCCAGACAGACGGAACCTTCCTCAGTTTTACTCCTTCCCTCCATCTCTCCGCGAACATTCAATGCCCATAAGAGGTTGTTGATCTTAGCATGATTCCAGGCTCCACACTGTTGGCCCACGGACTGATCTGCGTTATACAAATAAGCACACCTGTCCCCAATGCGCAATGGATTCCACAGTTCTGCCTTTGACAGACCGGACCACTGGTCTGCAGAGAACGGTCCCTGGGTTTCGCTTGGCACAATCGAAGTTCTACACCTCATTCTTCATCAAGATTGTTCATTCTTCACTCTGATCTTTTCCTTATTTAACAGCGACAGTAGAGCTCATGTCTTTTACAATTATACTGACTTAAATGCATTTATTACTTACACTTACTCTTTATTATGTCTTTATTATTTATGTGACAGTATGATTGTTAAGAGGTGAAACACTTTTGGTCATTGAGTTGCTTTAGTGCAGCTGGACCATCTTCTTGACAGAGGTTCAACTCCCATATGAGCTTGTCTTTGTGGGGGTTAAGGCACATGTCTGCTTGTGAAATGCTGCTTTCAAATAAATTTGAGTTGATTTGAACTAATGACTGTGATGTGATACGCACCTTGTTCTCAACTTATATTCATAAACAGTTTTACATAAACAGGTTTACAGTTTTCTACTTTTTTTTGTGATCTGGGTCAATAAAGCGTTTTTTTTTCCCCTGAATGTGGCTCACTGAGCAGAGGGCACTTAACCTGGATTACCTCCGTACGTCTAGCTCTGTAAATGGACTGTTTGCTGAAAAAGATGCTGGCTGTATTAGTCAGTCTGGTTAATGGTTTCTGCAGAAAAGACAACATGTAAATGGAAGAGCTAGATGAAGAGCCAGATGAACCAGATCAGGGATGCAGCAGGCATATCCAGGAAGGGTTGGGGGGAAGATCAATATAGTTGCATAGCAATTGTGGCGTTATTTTTCCACAATAGTTTGTAATGCATTATTGTGTGATATTGTGATATTTCTCCACATATTTTTTAAAACACATTTCTATGCAAATTCAGTTGGTTAGGCTTTGATGGAGTTTGGCACATGTTTGGCGAATGACTGTAGCATTTATAATGGTCAAATGAGGATAGGATCAACACCTTTATTATTAAAACATGATCAGGGCATCTTGTAGAGGTGTTTTACAAGCATTTATGGCCTGTCTGTAATTGGAGTTTATTAAAGCAAAAGTTTGGGAGAAGTGTTTTCAGACAACCCAAACCATTCAATGGTGTCTGAAAATTCATTCCACTGAAATGTAGGAATAAGGAAGAGACATTCCCTCTCACTTCTATATTGTAAAACTGGTGATTGGTCAACCAGTCAGTCATTACCAAACTTTATAAAGTGCTGAACCACAGTTCAGTCAATCTGTCGCCTTCCACAGTAACAGTGAGCACTGGCCTGCTTTCATTTTTCTCTGTGAATTTATTTCACATGAATGTATCTGCATCTTGGATTGCGCATTTGGGATCAAGGTCATTTGCATTTGCTTGCATTTGCGTGCGGAAGGCTCTTAGGCCTGCAGCTCTTCTGAGCCCTTTTGTCCTAAGGGGTTTCAGCAGAGCCTGTACAGTTCTGGAGAGCCGCAGTCTCAAAAAAAGACGCAGAGCAGTCATGATTTGGCCACTTACCCTTCCGGTCTGTGCGCTGAATAGAACAGTTGTGTCGTGACCACAGAGCAGTTTATTTTTTTTTTTTAAGATACGGTTAAGAGTCAATAATGATCATACACACATACACACACACGTTAAATTATGAATTCCATTGTAAATGGAGGGTCAGAAATCAGCAGAAAACATTCCATTTGCATAATTGGTTTTTAAACAAAGAGTAATTTGTTATATGTGGTCTGAAGCCCACACACATGCACACACGACCTCAGAGAGTTACAGGGCCAGCTGCAGCTTGGAGGCCACACCTTGGAGATGTTTCTGGAAGCTCAGGCTAATGCACTTTGCAACGACGCCAAGGTGCTGAGCCTCACAATGCGCCTTGCTGAAATTAAATAGAAGTTGGGACTGGGACAAGGGGGCAGGGGGCTGGGTGCAGTGGTTGGGAGGGGGGGGGGGAGGGGGGGGGGGAGGGGATTATAAAATAATATCAGTCAACACTCGTAGCATTAGAGCTGTTTTGCGAAAAAGTCATTCTCCGGTCGCAGCCACCAAGGGTTTTTGGCCATTTTTTTTGGTGTTCAGTTTTTTTTTCATTTTAAAATGTAAAGGAAAAGAGTGAAGGGTGGGGGGGTGGGGGTCAAATGTGCAGCCACTTCCTGTGGGGGTTGATCAGTAGTGGGTGGGACTGATTACACAGTTGAATTTAGGAAAGGGGGAAATATGGGAACATATTTTTGTATGAAAGTTAAGAAAAGCGGTTTGCTACGTCTGTACAGAACGTCCTAGACGAAGGAGTCCCAAGGTTTCGGGGGCTATTTTCGGGAAAGCGGTGGCGGTTGGTCAGTCACAAATAGACAAACATGGTAAGGGGGGAACACCCTCAAGGGCCTACTTGCCTTTACTAGACAGCCTTCAGCCGTAGGCTATAACCTGATACATGGTCTTGAAAATGGTGTTACACAATGATCCACATTCATGATAAAATTGCATAATGAAAAATTGACATGCCGGTGAAAGCATGAGAAATTTTCCCGTAAAAGTCACATTTTCTGACTCCCTCCTGAAAAGTTGTCCCATGAGTGCTGCTGTATGTTCTTGCATGTGCTACAGGTGTGCCTTAGCGCTTCTGGACAAGAAACTGCTGAGCAAATGACAATGTGATAGTTCCGTTAACTTCTAGGTCACCACTCTCTATTTCCGTTTCATGAGTTTGAACGAGGAAGCAAATCTGACCAAAATGGACCTTTAAGCTGATAACTGTCCTGAACCTGTTTCATATTATCCCGTCCGGCTAATGAGCCCTGCGGAGTTTGTGCTGTGATCACCCGGTGGCAGCTGTTTCCGTTTTTACTTGACTAGATGTGTGATGGTGTTTCCCCAGACATGATATCACTGCCGCCATAATGAAAAACAAATGGCCTTAAGATCAAACACTGGGTTTTGATCTCGTGAGTGGAATTATCAGAAATTTTGAAAGTAATCCAATCTCTATGTTATAATTAAAAATATTTTTTAAACCAGGCAGCTTTACTACAGTCCAACACAACAAGAGAACATTCAACCATTGATGGGAGATGATTATATCTTTGTTATTTTTAACCTGACTGGTCAGTTGAGACCAAAAATTGCTTCTGGAATACCTGGAATTCATAAAACTGCATTCTTGTTCATTGTGACAAATTATCATAAGCAGGTTTAGTTATTTTAATTATCATTTCACAAGTCATTCCTATTTCAAGCTCCCAACTGGCCACTGAAGTCTCATAATGTAAAACACCTTTTGCTCTTCCAAACTGCTCAGTGCAAAGTGAGAGGCTGCGCAGAAGAGTGCGTTATCCTGGAGTAGGGTCACATGACTGGGCAGGTGGGTCGTTATATCTGATCATGTTATTGTAATGTACCATCGTTCCGTGGTAAAGTACAAACAGCAGCAAAGTGAAGAAGGAAGTTTTCCGTGGACAAACATCCGGAAAATTCTGGCTGGGCAACCCCAGAAAACAGCAGCGCAGACTGGCTGGCTGGTTGCCCGCCCTTTACACTCTTTTGTAATGGAGAATACCACTGTGCCAAAAGTCTCACTGGCTGAAAAGAAAAAAATAAATAAAGAAAGACCAAGCAAAAAAAAAAAAAAAATCTCAATAGGTGCTGTCATCCAGAAACATGTCAGACAAACAGACACTTTTCAGTGTGAGGGAACTCTTTTCAGTGCGAGACTGTGGAAACTCTGCAGCACTCTGCACCAGTTGTTTTCAGCATTACATTAAAAGCTGCATTACGTTTTTAACGTAGCCTTTGCACACAATGCAGAGACTGATCAAATGCCCACACAGGCGCCTGCACTTATGATGTGGTGGCTACAGACATATACCAGCCGCACCACCCCGTGCCCTCTATGTTTAGCATCTGAAGCTAGGGAAGTGTCAGCTCGGAAAGTACTTAGAGGGGAGGCATTCTGGAAAAATCAAGTTAGGCCAGTAGGGGGCACTCCTTCCTCTGGGCCAAAAGGAATGTATCTGATGCCCAAGCACAGTGATGGGGGCACTGTCCCGTAGGAGGTGCTGCCAATCAGATTAGACATTAAACCAAGGTCCTAACTCATTGTGGCTGTTGAGGATCCCTATGGCACTTTGTGAAAAAGTATTGGGGTTACCTTCTGTGTTATGGTCACATTTCCCCAATAAGCTGGTTCTGTACATTTGGTATCATAACGCACACACTGTCTTTGGTTACCAAACGCCCAGTTCAAGGCCAGTTTTTAAGGATAAAATGAACAAGACTGACTCAAGGAAATCAGAAAAATATTAATCAGCAGTCAAAAGGGCATATGTAAATCCACTCAGGCTATCAGGTCTGATTGGCATGAATGCATGTGATCATGTTTGACTACAGGCAAAATGACCTTTGACAGCTGAACCAATCAGAGAGCTGAGGGTAGCTGCTTTTTGGTCTGTTCTCTTGGCTCATGGAGCAAATG
Organism: Albula goreensis; assembly: GCA_022829145.1. NCBI lineage: Eukaryota > Metazoa > Chordata > Actinopteri > Albuliformes > Albulidae > Albula > Albula goreensis. Next base: position 4,321,875 of record CM040762.1, read on the forward strand.
GTGTGGAGGCAACAGAGCGCTGTGGCTAAACCAGGTTAGTGTAGACCAGGTAGTTTATTGGGTGGTACTGTGTATCACCCAATAAACTGAAGGATATGTGAATGCGATACAGGGTATGGTGAGATAAATTTGTTCATTGAAAATTTTGTTTCCCGAAAATCTGGACAGCCAGGCATGCAAGCGAGCGAGCTCCAAACCCTACACTGCATGACGAGGTGGCAGACAGGAAATATAGTCTGCTGGACAGTAGAATGAACCTTGTTCATTGTGCTGTATAATGTAATGAAAGCCACAGTAGTAATAGAACAAGCAGATGATAAATGAACGTTTAACTTCTTTTTTTTTCAGGCTGAATCTCTTAGGGTGTTATGAAAGTCTCTATTGTTCCAGAACTATTCCATACACTCTGGTCGTTTTCGTAAATGCAAATATCTCCAGTAATGAAATAGATAAACATCCTAGAAAAAAAAAAAAAAAAACATGCACGCGCTCACAAACTCACACACACACAAACACGCGCACTGTGGAAGTCGTTAACATTCTTGGCAATTACCTGTGATTAAGTGGATCCCTCTGCGCGCTCGTCCTCCTCTCCTCCCTCGTCATCGCAAACTCTCAAACACAGTACTGTATGTAAGCGCGCGTGCCGGGTCTGGCACGAGCCGCCTGCGGAAACGCCGACGGGGCTGCACTCTATAAATGGGGTTTGCGTTGAGTCGAGGGGATACAGTCATTTTTCCTGCAGCTCGGCACGTTCTCGTACGCTTTCTCCCTAGTCGACGGTGTAGTTCCACAGACTGACTGGAGAGGATCTCTGTGAATCAGCTGCGAAGGATTGCTTTGTACGGGCTGCTTTATTTGAATAGTGGATGGGTAATCACGCCTACGTCACCAAGCTAAATGCATAAGAAGACAACAACCTTTTTGGGTCTCAGTTGATTACGAGGAAAGTCTTTGTTTCATAGTCGAACGGATTACACACACTGACCACATCTGGATTACTTGTGGGAGTTCTGGGTGCTGGATTTTCCTGAAGGAGTGTTTTGTAAGAAGTTAAAGCATTCTTACATGATCGGAACAATGGAATTCATAACCACCTCTAAAGAAACTCAAACGGTAGGTTAATCACACATCTGTATGTTTGTTACATTTAAATTGAAATGCTGGTTGTTAACACACAGACTATAGGTTATTTTTTTGGTCAATATCATAAGACTGTAGTAAGTCGACGTGGACAATTTCTGCAATTGTTATAGAGGTCTTAGTATTTCTTAATAATTGAGGTTAAAGAAGAGAAAGTATTTAGATACATTGAGAGTATGCGTTGATACTTCTACATCTTTTACTACTGATAATAATGAAAATAATAATAATAATAAGAAGGATTAATAAAAATAACAAGAAGAATAAGGATTATCTTCATCTTCTTTCCCAATTCAACTCAGATCTCCCTTAAATTCAGTGATTATTATAATTATGCATTTATTGTAAAATGTCTTCGTGTTCAGGACAGTAGCGTTTAGTATACATCATACATAACTGAGAGGGTGATTATGAACTGAAATCTGAACTAACGCAATTTCTGTAGCCTCAAGGGGAGTTTTGACGAGTCAGGTTAGCAGGTGCCATCTGTGAGTTAAGCGCGCGGCTTTCCTGGTCTTTATCCTCAATGCAGGCAACGGATTCACTGACAGCCTAAATGTTCATTTCACGACGGTCTCCATGAATGCTCAGATCAACTTACCACAGCCACAAGCTCAATGACCCGCAGATTGTGTGTTTATGATAGACGTTTTTTTTCCGTGTGTACATAAAACATTGTCATGGGAAAGTGATGCGGGTACTAGTGTTTGCATAGATCCCGGCACAGTGATGTGGGTGCCAATGTTTGCATAGATCTCGGGACGGCGATTCGTGAGTGCTTGTAGCTTATTTGCCAAGGGCTACCGACAACAAGCTAAAGGACAACAGTATGAGATCAGATTAAATGTAACAAGATTTCAGAACATTGATGGACACTGTCAACCTCAGCTTCTTATCAGGTATTTGTACTTTGTAACATATATTTCGTTTGTATTGTATTAGAAGGAATGATTTAAGTAGCAGTTTAATTACATCCTTTTATTTCTCTACGTAGTAAATGTCTTTACAACCAAAACAAAGTTCAAAATGCAATGTAATGCAATGCACAGAAATACATATTTAAAACGAGGGAAACGATTAAATAGTCGTTAAACTGAACTGACGGATGACAGTGAAGGTCTGGGGGATCCACACAGCAGGACAATCTTAAAAGGTGTTGCAAAAGGGTTTCCCAACTTTTCTAACTTGTGTTGTTTTGTCTAAGGGGAGGTAAAATTCCGAAAAAATTACTTCACACTTTCTCATTTGAGGTCACATCGGTCGGCTAAATTGTTGGGCTGCAGATGTGACCAGATAAGAATCACAATGCCGTGTTACGTAAGACCTTATGTTTTTGATATGGGTTTCTGGCGCTGGGCTACAGGTGGACGAGACTATAGAGTTTTTCTATGTTTTATGTCTATAGGGGACGTTTGACCATATTCCACTGACCTCATAAAATGAAACAACTAGAATAAAAAACGTTGCCAGCGCTTTTGTTGACCGGTATCAGATTTTGCAGTATCATCGCAGATGGTGAGGCTGCAGAGCATTAAAACGGAACGCCACGGTGTCTGACTTCCGAGACTGATCCTCACAGAATGCACGCACGGGGTCTGCGCGAGGCCAGCCAGCAACTGTCCTCGCGCTTGCTTGATGGCAGTCAGCGATGTCGGAGAAGAAGAGAAAACATCGACACTCTGTGTCTTTTCATTTTAAAGACAACGGAAAAAATGGAAAGCGAATCTATCAAAGCCCAAAATGAAAATCTGAATTAATTTCACGGCCGCTTTTGGACGGACAATTAATATCCTTATAGCAGGTCCGTGTTGAACATTGTTTCGGGATACATGATTCTGAATGTTGTAGAGTGAAATTGTTTTTGCTGTACGTGTACTTTTGATCCTGACAAAATAATGTTTTGAGAGGGTATCCTGTTATTGTACGAGCAGCCTTTTTATTTACTTATTGGGATAAACGAACAAGGAGTTCTGAGACACTGCAAATCAATGCCTGTGTTCTTAAATGAGATACTAACAAAAAAACGCTCTGCAGAACAATGCACTGAATGCTTCTATTATCATTTTGTCACCCCTGTTCTGTTAATGCTAATCTAATTTAATTTAATTGCTCAAACAGGAACTGTGCGCTCACTTTGCAAATAGCACTGCCAGCAGGTAACCAGAGGAAAAGGTTACGATCAGGGTCAGTTTGGGGTCAGAGCTATCGTTTGGGTTAAGGAACATCACAGACAAATTGGGTTTTGGATGAGAATTAGGAAAGGGGAATTAAGATTGGATTCAATAATCTTGAATTACAGTTTAAATGTAAGCAATACTTTCAAGCATTTTGTGCAATGCAGAGACCGTTCAGTGAGTTTATTTTTGCGGGTTACTGAAGCCCTCCAAACTGTGCCTGTGTAGAAAAACACAAACACATTTAACTGTGAGTCAAAGTTAGAGCGACCACATTCTGATTGAATCCAGGCTTAAGTTATTAGGCAGATATGTTTTCCTGCACACTGGGCCTCGTTTGATTACCCAAAAGTAACATCCTCCCAAAATACCCCCCACTACAACCACCCACACTTCCTTTCTTCATCATTTTATTTTCTGTTCTGAAGTGTCTAATGATGGTTGTAGATGGTAAAGGCTTGACTGAGGTTTCTGCCTGAATATTTCCACCTCTTCCATGTTCCTATTCCAGGTGAGGGAAAGGAGAGAATCCCCATAATGTTTCCTGTCTCTGTCTGGATCTGCTTTGCTCCGCCCCTTTGCCTGTTTCAGATGCGCAGAATGACCTTTGACCCCTCCTTTATGCCCAGCTCCAAAGACTCTCAGGAGTACATTCTAGGCATTTAGCAGACTCCCTTATCCAGTGTAATGCACTCAATTTGAACATTTACATGCAGTTCATTTATTCAGAGAAAAAAAGCACATAAATGTAGGTAAATAAATAAAAAATAAATGTATAATGTGTAAAAAATAGACACTGTGATTCTCTGCCCAGGTTTTCACATTATAGGAATTCTCAGTCTTCTAAGTCTTTCTACTTAGAAATTGCAGATGTTTTTTTTTTTAGCTAGGCCTTGCTTGCATTTTTTATTTGATTGCATTTTGCATGTTCTCCTTGTCTTTGTTTCTTTTGTATGTTTGTATGTTGTTTATGAAACTGTATGTGCTGTCATTCTTGGCCAGGACCAAAGGTTAAATTAAACTGAGAAAGGCAGCTGGTGTCTGGCCTGCTCTTGGTGAGAGCGGTCAGAAAGCGCTCTGACAGACTCCTCTTATGCAGCACGCGGCTGTGAGGCGTGTCAGCACAGCGAGAGCTCAGTGGGGCAAAGGACAGGGAGCAGGAAATGGAGTCACATTTGAGGTTATGAAACTGACACCTTTGGAGGGGGGAACCTTGAACAGTTCTCAAAATCAGGACGAAGAGAAAGGGGAAGAGAGTTTTGTGAAGTTTCTTTTTTTTATTTTTCATGTGAGGCATTTTGTTTATCCTGTGTGATTTACACTGTTTAAATTTTTACACACAGTCCATTTATACAGTTGGATGTTTACTGAAGTCACTCATTTCAGGTGTCTCCCTCAAGGGACCAATGAAAGTGCTTTAGCTGGGATTCAAACTGGCAACCGCTAAGTTACAAACTATGATCCCTCACCATTCTACCACACTACACTGCTGCCGTTTATTAAGTTATTGTTTTAGACAATTAAAGCAACAATTAAATGTTGAGCTTTTGTACAATTTTGAAATATTTTACATGTGCTTATAATAGTCGCATAAACTGCATATTTCAAATCAGAAATTTATATGATGTGTTTTTTTTTTGTCACAATGCATTCTTATGTATTTTGATTTTCTCCTCAGCACTCCGTCTCACTGACGCGACCTTTGACCTCCGCGGCCCAGTGATGTTGGCCGTGCACCACAGCAACGACTCCGGCTCCGCCTCCCCTGGCACCATCTCCAATCAGAGCCAGGGGGCGGCGACGGCGGCCGGTGTGGCGGCGACGGCGTTGGGGAGTGGCAACAGCACGTCCGGCAGGTTGCCTGGCAACCCCACCGTGGCCGGGCTGTCCATGACTTTGGGGATCCTGTCCAACATAGTGGCTCTGGCCATCCTCGCCAAGGCCTATAAAAGACTACGCCGGCGCTCCAAGGCCACCTTCCTCATCTTCGCCACTTCCCTGGTGGCGACGGACTTCACCGGGCATGTTATCCCCGGAGCGCTGGTCATGAGGCTCTACCTGGGGGGGGCGGGGGCGGAGGGGGAGTCGGCGGACTCGACGGACGCGGCCTGCCAGTTCCTGGGCGGCTGCATGGTGTTCTTCGGCCTGTGCCCGCTCTTCCTGGGCTGCGCCATGGCGGCCGAGCGCTGTCTGGGCGTGACACGGCCGCTGCTCCACTCCTCGCTGGTCACCACCGCCCGCACCAAGCTGTCGCTGTCCGCCATCCTGCTGGCGGCCCTCTGTGTGGCCCTGCTGCCCTGCTTCGGCCTGGGGGCTTACACCTACCAGTCCCCCCGCACCTGGTGCTTCATCCGGGTCATGGACGAACGATCCCTGACAGGCCCCGGAGACGTGGCCTTCGTCCTGGTCTTCTCTGGGCTAGGCCTGGCGTCTCTGGGTGTGGCCCTGGTCTGTAACACCGTCAGTGGCCTCTCCCTGGTGCTAGCCAGGCTGCGGCGGAGGAACTCGGTAGACCGCCGGCATCGACGAAGTGCCAAATCGCACGACATTGAGATGGTGGTGCAGCTGGTGGGAATCATGGTCACCTCCTGTATCTGCTGGAGCCCCCTGCTGGTGAGTGAATGCAAAACAGATTACTGTTTATTTTAATTTACCTTTAATTTACCAGGAATTAGATCACTGGGATTCAGATCCTCTTTTACATGGGAGTCCTGGCCAATACAGCTAAATATTTATGCACAGTTAAAAAGGAAATAAACAAAGCATAACAGAGGAAAAACAAAACAATTCAGTCCACATCTGTCATTAACTTTGGCTCAAAATTAAATGCAGGCATTCATTTAGATCTTCACCAAAACAATTTGGCAAGTCAGCAATCATGAAAATGAACTCAACAACAAATTGACTTTTCATGTTGAGAAAAAACATAACATTGGTATTCAATTGTAATTAAAGTTAAGGGAACTGTTTATTGCATCCTGGCTAAACGTTTGAAATTCTATATTATATGGTCAAATAAGTACAATCAGTGAATAATTTCTCCTTTTTCCTATGTTTAAAATCATGCAGTGGAATTGAATAGCACAGCTTCATAGTATTTTGTAAATAACTTTGTAAGGTTATTGCTTGAGCAAAGGATCCGACTCCCATAGTGTCTACTGTATTGTAATGTGTTTTTCAATTATGCGCCAAATTCTCAAGACTGCAGCTAAAGAATTTCGATTTCAAGGCCTAAATTGGAAATCTGAGTTTGGCACTACTGCTGTAGACTCACCAGATACACGGCTTCTACATTCCTTCCATCACATCTCCTTATTAACTGCTGGAGATTTCAGCACTACATCTCAGTACAGAACGTCCACGGCCACAGAATTCTGCTGGTCACGCCCCTTAATGAATCCTTGGAAGAGGCATCAAATCGGAATGTTTGACGTCAAATTGTTTTGGCTTCAACGGTGGGGAGATATAAATTTCGATGTGAAGAACACAGAGCTGATGATCTAGAGGGTTGAAAGAGTTGATGATGTGAGTTTGGCTGTAGGTGACACTTGTTCACTTTAAGGCGTTTCCCATGTGCAAGTCAAAGTGCTAAACAATCAACACGCTCTCAGCAAATCCGAATCCAGCATTTTAACGAACCTTAATGTCGTTCTGCTAACATGGCCTTGAAGAAGTTCACTGCCATGAGCCAGACCAGATATCCGTAAGAAAATGGAACGTTTCTCACACAGTGTTCCGAGAGTTACAGTGCATATCAGATTCATAGCTGTGTGAATGTTTTCATGGGCATTGGGTTGCCAGATCTCACGATTATCCTATACGGTAGGGGGAGCACTGAGCTTTGGCCAACAAAAACACAATAAGAATTTCAGAACACAGAAGACAGATCTCAGTCATCAATGCCACTATTTTTAAACACGTAGAAAAAGAGCTATTAAAATGTCAGATCTTTCTCATACGTTTATAAAGGGGTCAGCAGCTTGCTGTCCCAGCTATGGCCTGCGTTATAGCTCAAACTCATTTTTACAGCACACTTGGGGAAAACGCTGAATATCTGGCAGTTGTGACATACCAATACCAAATTCCATACCTAAGTCATTTGTGTGTCCAAATTTGTTCCACAGCTGTTTTGTTATTTTTATTTTTTTTTATTTTTTTTTTAAAAGCATTTGGTTCATTTTGGATGACTTTCTACAAAGATTCAAACAATCTTTGTATGGTATTTCAAATTTTGCCTTAATAGATCATATTTAAAATTGAATGATGAAGGTAAAAGATATAGATTACTCACTATTTATGAGACTGTGCATTAATGCTTACCAGATAAGTGTTTGCCATATATTTTGAAAAGTTATTTGTGGGTTTGATTGTTTTGAAATAAAGAACAAACAAATGTAATCTGTAAAATGTAATCAATAGAGTGTACCCTCTTTACTTAAAACACAAATGCAAAGGGAATAAATCTAGACGTTTGTTAAAAATACTCCATATCAGCACACATGAACAATTTATTAAATGATGATTATTTTAAATGTCAGAATCAAGGTAGGAAAATTCATCCACTAAGGGTTGGTGTGGCTGCAGGATTTCAGTCAAACTGAGCAGAAACACACCTGGCTGATTTAATCAACTGCCTTTGATCTTCACGCAGTTGATTAGTTGTTTCAAATGTGTTCCTGCTTGGGGTACAAAATGACAGCCTGCCTGCAGACCGTCCCTCTGCAGGTAGCAGGTTGCCCACCCTGACATGAGTGATCGGGCCAATTACATAGTTAACCACGAAATGTAGGGTTTTGGCTGCCATCTCGTTCTCCATGATGGTATATGTGGTGACATCACCTGTCTGGTTTTGCAGATCTTCGGCCTGATGTCGGTGATGCGGTCGTACAGCGGGACACTGGGGGAGGACAGGGGGACCTACGCCAAGCTGCTGGTGATGGGCGTGCGCCTGGCCTCCTGGAACCAGATCCTGGACCCTTGGGTCTACATCCTGCTGCGCCGGGCTGTGCTGCGTAAGATATACATCATCACCAAGCGCCAGACCGACCTGAGGAGCAACACGTTCCGGCGCTGGGACGTCAGCTCCTTCCACAGCTCCGAGAAAAACGCCGTCAACCGGATCTGAGGACCAGCCCCCACCCAACCAGCATCATCTGACCCGCCCCTGACCTGTGATTGGCCAGTACAGGAGGAGGAGGGAGACATAGAGGGGGGCGGGGCCAGGACGTTCCTGTCCATGGCCTGGCAGTCTTCCTGAATGCCTCACCCTGTTGCCTGAGACCAGCAGGTGTGGGCCCAGTGCAGAAATGCAAGCACTATTGGTCTCTCATGAGCAATATGTTGCCCTGCAAGTCGCCCATGAACGAAAAAAAAAAAAAACATAAAAAAAAAGCCAAGGGACTTGACTTCTTCACTCAGCAGTCATGACCCCTTTAAGTGGGTTTGAAAACTTGGATGACTTGGACCCTTCACAAATTCCATATTTCCTGTGAATCAAAAGGCTGGTCAGCCAGTAGGGAAGTGGTTTACTTGTGGCCCAGTTTTGTGGACCGCAGGGAGGAGCGGCTTGAATCTGAGGGCAATGAGGGGAGACTCCAGTTTCCACATGGCCTTCTTCACACCAGCGGGTTTCCTGTACTGCTCAGATTAATAATAAGAAAAGAAACAGTCAGCCTATCAGGGGGATTCAGTAAAGGCTGTGGTAACAAGGCCACCATTTTGGATGTTGAGGACACGATAAAGACAGTAAATTGCATCCAAGATGTTTGAACCCTTGAACCTGACAGTGCCAGCAAGTCTGTGAAAGTTATTTTATCCTTTTTGGGAACTTGGTCTTTGGTGTTTACAATGTTGTGGAATTTTGTTTCTTGTAAAGCTTGTAAATAGTGATTTCTGAACCATAGTCTGTTTAGAAAGTTTTGTTATTCATCCTGAAAGCCAAAGGAATTCAAAGACAGTGCTTTTGCCCATTTTTGATTTGCAGACACAATACTTATTGTTAGTGTGAAGTACTACAGTATGTGTGTGTATTTATTGTCCATGTTTTATTTTTTTACACCCCAATTGTCTGGGGACATGAACTAAAGCTAAGTGATGGAAAATCAACTGAATGTAGCGGTTGCGCAAAAAGAATAAAAGTGAATGCTTCTCACTGGCGGCTTTTCTTCATTCTGGCATGAAAAATTTTCCTGCACTGAAATGACAAATTCGGGTTTTGCTTGGATGCGTTTCGCTGGTGGCAAACCAGAAGCCAATAACCGTGCTTCCTCCCCTCTGAGGTGTGGAGAAGAGAACAGAACCCCAGGAAACCGCTCATGACAAGGTGAAACACCCCAGAACCACGTGTTAATTTGCCGTATAGTTTGTGTCATGACCTCTGCTTCAGCGTAAATTTAAGCGACAGGGGGCCATGGGCCATGCCAAGAGAGCTGCCTCACAGTCAACAGCAGCTATAATTGAGTGTACAAGTAATTACTGTGAATGGCTAGGCTACATTAACCAGATTTCAGTTCCCTGTACCTTCATCAGAGGTACCCATAATTCATCAGGTTTACCCATAATTCATCAGCGTTACCCCGATTGAGGAAAAATGCTGAAACACTTTGGTTTCTTTTTGGTTTCTTTGCCCAATAAAGTTTATGTTGCTTCCTTATTTTACTCACAGTATAAGCAAAATTCTTATCCTGGTATTTGCTTATATTTTATGCACCTTATTTATAGTTATTATATTATGTCAGAGCACCTTGTTGTTACTGGATAAAGTGAGTTACATTTGAAGAGCCTGAGGTACAGTGAGAGCCGAACACAAGGACACTGACATCAGCCTGACAACAATAGGTCTGGCTGTGGTATCCATGGAGAAATCTACAGGAAGTACCTTCTCCCTTGTTGGCCATGCTGAACTGAGATATCAATATGACTATGGCATGGGTGAACAATAAAAATTCACTGCCTGAAAAAAACTTAACGTTTTTGTTCTTGAATGTAATTTTCAAGAATTTCTGTCTACTCGTCTGTCTTTATGTGCCTGCTTCTCTCTGTCTCTCTGTCATATATTTCATAGAAAAACTAGAAATGATGATGAATCAAACTTAACAACCTCAAAGCTGAAAATATTTTATTTCACTGTAAACTGCATGAAACACGAATGCTTCCCCATATCAGAGTTTGCCAAAATAGAATCCTGTTTTTTATGATAGTCACATTCTGCTACTCCACCAGAATCTATTCGTATACCCAGCTAGATATGTGGTTTGAAGACAAGAGAGGGGCCATTGATGGATTGTTAAAGGGGCATAAAACATGAACAAACATGACAGAAATAATTTTGTTACATATAATAATATGTTCATTATATATATAAACAACTATAGAAGCTCAATTACACAAACCATGCTGGCTATTATGTGGCAAAGTAAATTTGGCTTACCTGACCTAACCCCACTGGCTTATGAGTGGTGCCATTAGGGCCTTCCTGCCACTAAACCGTAAACAACAACCATAGACACAAAAAGGCTTCGGTCAGACATGGTCCCCCACACAGCAGACCGCCAAGTAGCACCTGCATGAGTCACCGTGTTCCAGAACGATCTAAATACAGAGCAGAGTGAACCTGAGGAGTTTTATTCAGTCTAAATTCAGTTTTAATTGAGCTTGAGCAAGATCAGATGGCCTAGTTGAAGTGTAATTTAGCCCAAATTCTGTTTTAATTGAGCAAGAGCAAGAGAACACTGCAGAGCTATGACAGATGAGGTCTAAAATTTGGCCAAAATAGTAGGTCAATACTACTTCCCTTAGTCTATATAACATTGTGTGCCAGTGAATAGGGGTGTAGGGTAGCCCTTCACCCCAGAGGGAACAGCGCCCCATCTTGGCCACCACCTTCATCTGCAGCGATATCCCTCCTTGTAGCTCTGTCAAAGAGCAGGGGAGGCGCCTCTCTTTTAAAGGAATAAATTGCCATGTAGCACATTATAGAAAATGTGAAAATGAGCACATCTTCCTCATCAAAAATCCTTAATTGTGAATATACATTATTCATGGCATGCATAGCGATTGATGACATAATGCGACTTAAAAGGGTAAATCATTTTGCAATGGTTGGCAATGATTGAACTGCAAAAGAAACTAAATCACGGTAAATGGATAAATAGCACCCCCTGCTGGATACTGGATGTGAATAATTTCTCTATCCTTGGCTGAGGCTGGACATTTCTTATCAATTGCAAAAGAGTCAAATACCTGCGAAATGAGACACTGAATCAAATAATTCCATGAGTAGCTTACGGGGATATAGGGATGAGTAACACATTCCATGAATAAAATAAAGGCAACAGAACTAGGACATTCTGTGCAATAATTTCTGCTGGAAGGCACTGCTCTGCTACCTGAATTTCTCAGATCTTCATTTTTCTTCTCTTGGTGAAGACATTTGTACATTGTTGTATCTTGTGGAAAAAAAATCACTCACTTGCTCTTAAATAGTTTTTCATGTTCAATTAATTGAGTCATATTAAGCCAGTTTTACTTCAAAAATTTTTAAGGCTTTTGGTATCCATATAAAATGTTATTATTACCTCAACGCAAACCAATACATAACATTACTGCATAGAATAGCTGGTTTGCGATTTCAAATGCGTTTTTGTTTCAATGGCCAAGACTAGCTTGTATGAGCACGCGGAATATCAGGGTAATAATTTCTGTTGTGTGGAATGACCCAATGGATATGGACAAAAGCGGTAGTGAAAGTTTTTTCATATACTAAGCAGTGAATGGAGTCCCATCTTTGCAGTGATTAATGATTTTTAATTTAATGAATCCAGAGTGTCTTAAACTCCCATTGGTCTATACCTTCCCTTCGACGTACTGTAAGCCAATAGGAGTTGAGCAGTTCAAGGTTCGTGAAGTGTGTCCGCAGGTGACATGGTGAGGTTGCGTCCATTTCTGCTGTGGGAAGCTTGAGAGGAGCTGGGCACCATAGTAACAGTAAGGAAATTAATCATGTTTATCAGAATATGTGCAGTTGTTTGAATATTTAATATGTTACAAGCCATTAAAGGCACACATCTGTTCACACGCAACACAGAGGGCTGACGTTAACTTAGCTAGTCTAACCCCTTTGTTAGCTAACGGATTTTCGGGGCTAGTCAACTGTTTGCTTCCAAGCTAGTGTAGCTAGCTTACCCAGTATGTACTGAACGATGCTCTTGGTAGGTTGACTCTTAGTTATAATATTAGTGTTAAACGGTAAAAGTTTAGAATTTCACCCTCAGAAATGTGCTGTCACGACTGGTTTTGTTTGTGGTCGTTAGCGACCGAGCTAGCAAGCTGGCTAGCTTTGTAACAGGGAATCAAGCCGGGTGATTATGTAGTGTAGTAACATTATCAGTGCGCCTTTGTGAAATTCTGTCCTATTTCAGGACATTTGCTGGCCCGACTGATTGCTTCCTATTTCAGCTTAGATTTTGATGTGGCTATGGAAAACTGACCAACTCGCAAATACAGTTTCAGGCCCATTGTTCGCGTGTGGCCAAAGCCAAGTAAAATAATAAAATGGCGGCTTCACGCTCCAAGTTTCTTGCCAATGCTAGACGGCCAACATTTGCTGTGTTAGTTGGCAAACTAGTGCTGGTAGTAGTATAATGTACCGATACCACGAAAAGAAACATAATTAGCCTGTTAGCAGGTTTAGCTGGTGCTGTTGCTGTGGTAACGTTAACGTACATCTTGAGTAGGTGGTGGTTTTTTGGGATATGGCCAGTAATTACTTGCCCCCACCTACTGCTCGCATTTGGCCAGTTTGGGTGTATTTCTCTGCATGAGAGCAAATTAACAATACAATGTTAGTAAGCACTGGAAATAAAACGACACATAGAAGTTAATAACTGATTGCTACCTAGGTAAAGAATAGATAAAGTTGGGTAGTGTATAAGATGGTTATGACTTACTAATGTAACTAGGTACATTAGCTTACACTTGAGATTTAATTTTACCAGTTATGTTCGATACCAATTTATGATGTACTGCACCGTTTTAAGGGGTGTGGTGCTACGTCTGCTTCGCTTTATGCTGCCTTTTGATCGATTACAGCTGGACAAAGGTTTTCGACCCTAAGGCCACCAATCCTACTGATGGAACAGCGGTCTTTAATACTGCTATTAGCATGACGTCACTCGTCTTACAAGTATCAGCTGTGGTTTGTTCGTTTTGATTTTTGTTGATTTGATGCCTCAGCTTCAGTCTCAATTTAAATAACCCAAACGTGTTAGTTGAAGTTTCGTAAAGACTCTCTTTGGTAGAACGATATGTTCTACCAAACCACAGTTGCATACCATAATCTAAAGGCAATACATATTGACCAAGTGACAGGAGACCCAGTGCCTCATTTTGCTGCTGTCCTCATCTTACGACTTTAAGTGGAACTGACAGAAAGGTGTTTGAGTTTGGGGGTTCTTTCAGCTGCTCTGTAAGAAGAGTATATTCCAAGTACCTTTGCTGCCTTCAGAATCAGCTCTCAGTGTGTATATCTGGGTACACACTGTCGTGATGACTACTTTCATACTCAAGAACTGTGGAAGGTATTTGTTTTTGAGCTGTTACATCACACACCTGAAATTTCCCATGACTCTCTTCTCAGGTCAGCCAGAGGAGTTGAGCCTGCTGTCACAGTCTGCGTAGAAGGTCCGTGGTTATTTCAGCACCACGCTGTGCCTACACAAGCCTGCATAAAGACCCCGATCTTGTCATGGTATACCTCCTTTACTTCCAATAACTAAAAGCAATAATATTTTTTTAATGAACTGGCTTTCCTTTGTAAGTAAGCCTACATGGTTGGAAAGGACATGGAAACCACAGATGATCCTGATGTTTTTATGCTGTTTTAAGTTGGGCAAAATCAAATTAAGAGTAAATAGAACCCAAGGGTTCCATACCCCTGTAAAACTCCCTCAGCACTTCACAGTAGTCATGACTCCAGATGTGCAATATCTGATAGAGCACCCAGATAACTTTAAGCGTGTTAATTTGCCTGGCAGATTCCTGCATTCTGATTGGTGCCTGCAGATATCTGACAGGGGGGCGTGGCTGGCTTAAGTGGTTTACCATTTTATGCACCAAATGTTGTGGGATTTCTCAGAAATAGTTTCTGATTATTGGCTTAGAAGCCACACAGGTCTGAAGAAGGTGGGCAGAGTTGTGCAACATAAATGTGAGAAGTTGGTCAAACCTGACAATTGAGCTGAACTACCTCCTCTCTGTCCCACAACAGCCTCCTCCCTTCCGGCAGCGACCGATGCGCATCTTCGTTAACGATGACCGCCATGTCATGGCCAAGCACTCAGCGGTATACCCCACCCAGGAGGAGCTTGAGGGGGTACAGAACATGGTCTCCCACACTGAGCGTGCCCTCAAAGCTGTCTCTGATTGGCTGGATGAGCAGGAGAAGGGTGGGGCTAAGCCTACCACTGATGCCACAGATGATGCTGAAGCAGAGAAGGAGAGGTATGTGGGAAATGTAGTCAAGCCCTGGAAAGAGGAAATAAGTGATAGTTGTCTCTTCCCCACAAGGTAGTACATTGTGTATTTCAAACCTGTATTATGGCTGAAAATCAACGCTCAAGAGTTTATGGCTGGAAAGTTTTTAATCACGTGATCATGCAGCTCAAACATTAAAAAGGGGTGGTTCCCCCCTCTATCCTATATACACTAGACAGCTGCACGAGTATACAAAAACACATCAGCGGACGTATTTGATAACTTTTTAACTTATTGCAACGTGATGAACAGCTTCAGGGCCTGGCAGAGCTTGGTGTAGGAGACCACAGAGGTATGGAAAGGGAGTGACCGCAATGGCTCAGGATCTGGCTCCCTTTCAGGAATTGATTTTATCTGGGATGATGCAAAGCGAAGCAAATCTGAACTGACTTTGTTATTTTCGCGTTGTTGAATTTGAAAGGAAACACTGTGGAGCAGCCGCCCTCAAACATTCTTTTGGTGGAACCCTGAGTACCACAGTGCAGTTGGTAAATAATTTAGATGAGGCTAAAATCTGTTTCGAGGTTATTGCAATAGTCTGAAGCAGGACCTTAAGCTCATGTCAAATTCCATTGCAGTTTGTCCACCATGTTTGCCTCTTTTTCCCTTTGCTGAAAACTTTCCACATTGATCAAAAGTCGGAAAAATCCTGGTCTTCATTCAAAACGTACAGAGCCTGGAAATCATGCATTTAAGTTTTTGGCATAGGCCGCCCGCAAGCTGATTGGTCCCTATAGGCTGCCTGCAAGCTGATTGGTCCTGTAGTTGGCCCTGGATAGTTTGCTTCTGTCTATATGTATTACAGAGGAGCCACCAGAGAATATTCAGGCATTGCTGTGGCAGATTGGAGTCCCACCTACATGAGACTGAGATTAGTCAGATGTAGTAACTGAACACTTGTTTGTTAGAACATCCTTGTCATTAGGCTGTGTGCCTCAGCAGTCGTGATTGTTTATTTATTTATTTTATTTAGTCTGTTTTTTTTTCCCACCTGGCTCGACCCGTTGTTCCTCCATGTTGAGGCAGGGAAAACTGCTGCCTTGCCAATGGGAATCTCTAGTCATAGCTGCTGACGGCACATCTGAGTGTTACAATACCCAGTCTCTGAGCCCAAACTTGTACCACGGGTAGGCGATTTTACTCTGAGTCACCCAAGGCTCAGGCTGGTTATGAGTTAATGGATCCCAAGGGTTCCATACCCCTGTAAAACTCCCTCAGGACTTCGCAGTAGTCTTGACTCCAGATAGAGCATCCAGATAACTTTAAGCTTGTTCATTTTCCTGGCAGATTCCTGCAGTCTGATTGGTGCCTGCAGATATGTGATGGGGGTGTGGCTGGCTTAAATGGTTTATCATTTTATGCACCAAATGCTGTGAGATTTCTCAGAAATAGTAACTGACCATTGGCTTAGAAGCCACAGAGGTCCCCAGAAGTTGGGCAGAGTTGGTTGTGAGGCCACAGGAGTCGCAACCAGCCTGCACCCTTGACGTTGGGTGTTGTTGCTGACCTCTGGCTTTGTCTCCTCCATCGCCAGCAGCGAGCCGAAGCCCTCGGAGCAGGCCACCCGGTCCCTGAGAGGGGTCATGAGGGTGGGGCTGGTGGCCAAGGGCCTCCTGCTGAAGGGAGACCTGGAGCTGGAGCTGGTGCTGCTCTGCAAGGACAAGCCCACCATCTCGCTGCTGAAGAAGGTGGCTGAAAACCTGGAGGTGCAGCTGGCGGTAAGATCCTCCTCCTCCTTCTCTCGTCCAGCAGCCAGGCTTATCCGTGGATCTTTGAATTCATGGAATTTTACATAAATCATAAAGGAAGAGAAAGA
Source organism: Albula goreensis (assembly GCA_022829145.1). Taxonomy (NCBI): domain Eukaryota; kingdom Metazoa; phylum Chordata; class Actinopteri; order Albuliformes; family Albulidae; genus Albula; species Albula goreensis. The sequence goes on from CM040762.1 coordinate 4,338,540, forward strand.
CTGTTCTCTGTTAGGCCAGAATTTTAAATGTTTTATTAAACTGGGAAAAAAATTCTAACACACCCTTGTATAATGGTCAGAATTACTCCACCTGGCGAAGGATCCAAGCTTCCTTAAACCAGCATGGGTGGGTTTCACCTGCCCTTCTCAGCTTAGTCACCTGACACATTTTGTTTTTTGTTTTTTTTCCCCCCAAGATCTTCCCATAGAGTTAAGCTCATACTGACTTAATATGGGGTGTGCGTTACAAAGTAGAAAATTACTGAAAAACATCTCATGAGATGACAGCTGCAAGACGCACAAGTTCACCTTGGGCGTACAGCCAGTCTCTGCTTGCAGAGGTGTCAGGACAAGCTGTCATTGCCAAATGTGATAAGCAGCTGGCTGCTCTAAAAATAAAAGGCCCATACTGTATCTTAGCCTTGGAAAATGGTTAGACAAGAAGCTTACAGTAATTTCAGGTTACGCACACACATTCTTACCCCAACCTGATCTGCTTGTTATTTTCCACTCTGAATCAAGAATAGCTTTAGGAGCCTGTGTTGGTCATGCAATATAACAAGAGTAGCTGAAACAGTTTGTGTCCCCCAAGGTTTCATGTTTGGCCCGTTCTGTTTTCTTTGTACAAAAATGACTTAGTTTTAAGATAAGAAGTAGTATTGTCTTTCATGTGCTCAAGGGCTTTCTTGGTTATTTAATAATAATGACTTTTTTATTAAAGAGAAGGTAATATAGCATTGTGGCTCATGTTATTTTTTTGGTGTTACCTCCCACTCACCCCGCTGTAGACCATTACAGAGGAGAAGTACGAGATAGTCCAGAGCATTCGAGAAGCCTCAATCGTCATCAAGACCACAAAGGAACCAGAGCTGGCACTCACTATTCACCTAACTTCTCCTGTTGTCCGTGAGGACACAGAGAAGCAGACCTCTGGAGGTAGGTTCTCTCTCAGGGGTCCCAGCTCTCACTCGGCGCCCCCTGCAGGAGACAGGCAGACACTGCAGGCAGATATTGTTTATTGGGCCTTCAATGGAGTTGTAACTGCTGTTATGTCAATACGATGCTATGTTTATAGCTGTTTTTAGACTTGTATTCTGTTTTTGATGGCCCAATACACAGTAAAGGAAAGTTAGTTAAATGGCTTAAAAAGAACAATTCTGTCCTTTTTCTTCCCTATTCTGAGAGTTAGGACAAATAATATTCATTTTGAAGGCTTACTGAGAATTAAAACAAATCACAAAAAAAATTGATTGCATGTCTTTTGATACTGAAAATTGTACGAACAGTTTGCATCGCAGCAAAAATGAGCAGCGAAAGTTTTTGTAGAGCTCTGGTAACCCACCCCATGGGTGAGAGAGCGTTATTTGGTTTTGCTTTGTTTTTTTTTTTTTTGTAGATGTGGCATGGGTCATAGATAATTCTAGGGGGTGGGTGGGTACAGTTTGGCTCTGCTTGGTGGAATGCAAATTCTCCCAGTCACAGTCAAAACAGGCGTTTCTTAAATATCAGAGGTCAAGCAGGTAGGCCCCTCTCGTCAATTCACTATGGTTTTAGACAGAAGACGTCGTTGGTGTCTGCGTTTTTTTAAAAGAAAAAGGAAAAAAAGAAAATGGCGGGCATTCAACAACTGGTCTTAGTTTCCTGTGCCACAGAATGGTGGATATCAGGGATCTCATTCTTTGGTTCAATACTCTAAACTTGTGTCCTTCCTGCCACCACCTGATCTGTAGAATGGTGAGGGATTGGTGGAAGCAGTATGACACAAATGTCACCTAGCCAATCAGCATTCACCTCAGGTCAGGGAAATTTCAAAGGGAGCAAAGAAGGTTGCCACTTTAGATTAATTGGACAGGGAATTTTTCCTGGGGTAGGATATTGGGGGTACTTTATTTCCTGTAAAAAGGCACTGAGGCCTAGCCTTATCTATACCCCATGCCCAGCTCAATGGCCATTTTGGGTCCTCCTGAAGCCATCAGTTTTGCTGCAGTGTAGACTGGTTCCTGTATCTCCTTCTTGTGCACCTGATATTACTTGCCTGTGGTTCAAAATCTGATTCTCTCTGCCAAGCCTTCTAGTTTGTCGATTTTTAGGGACGCTGGACCTTTGACCAACTGGACGCTCTCTGTCTCGGAAGGGGCAAGGCAGTGCACCCAATAAAAGGGGGGGGGGGAGGGGAGGGCATGGGACTCTTCTACCCCCAGTCAGACTGACACCAAAAAAAAAAAAACACCCATGTTTTATGACTGGGTTTTTAATGAAAGAAAAAAATAATGACTTCACCCATAACCATCTAGTAATCTGCCATGAAAGAAAGGACAAAATGCCAGCACCACTAATGTAAATTCTTTACCAGCCTCAGAATGAGGTAGCAGTAAGCTGAAGGTGTGACCCAAGCAAAGAGACAAGAACACGCCCCGCCCGCGTCCTCTGCGCGGAGACAAGATGGCGTTTCCCGGGGGCAGTGGAGTTTGGCATGGCAGATGTTTTTTGTTTTCTCTAGCAGGGTGGTTGTGGCCCTCCTCCCCATAGCCCCCAGCCCCCCCCTTCCTTCAGACCCCTGCCCTCCCCTCCCCTCCCCCCTCGATTTGGGAAAGCTGCCTCTTCCCCCTGGCCGTCTGACAGAACCCCCTTGGTCAAACTGTACCTTGTCTTCTTATTCCACCCCGCCAATAGAAACGCTATCAGTCACCGAACCCCTGGATGTTCTGGACAGGCAGAAATGCCTCTCTGCCTTGGCATCTCTCCGCCACGCAAAGTGGTTCCAGGTTTGCATCTTGTCTTTATTTGTCTTAAAAAGTAGTGAATTTTTTTTTTTTTTAAATACAAAAAATTCATTCATGCCGTTTGACTTTAATTACTTGTGTTTTGCTTTTGTTTTGATTTTTTTTTTTTTTTTTTTTTGAGTTATCACGTCTTGTAGTGTGCTATCTCTCACTGTACGGTTTTTAAATTTGCAGTGAAGGATTTAAAAAAAAAAAAAAAAAAACATTTTTGTCCTTCCCTAGGCCTTAGAAACCTCTGCACCATTCTAATGTGCAAAAAATGCAGCTTTTTTTTTTTTCTTCAACTTTTTTTGTTTTGTATTTTTTTATTCTGTTACTAAAAATCATTGAGGCACAACCCTCACTCACTGCTTTTTGTAGTTGTTAATGCGAATACTTTCGGTGTCCAACCCAAAAGATTTCCACATTGATCGTCTAAGCAGGAGAACTAAGTAGGAATCTGTTGTCTTTGGGTGCAATATTTCTGACCTCCTAAAGCTTGGCTCCAGTTGAATTCTGCATTAACCGTGAGCTGTTGCCTCCAGTAGAATACCTACGTAAGCCTGTTATGTTGCTAATTAGTTGATATTTCTCTTAACCACTAATGTAGTATATCTGCTCTGTTGCCTTGAAGTGGGCCACTCTCACTTCATTCTGTTTTGTTTATTTCACAGTTCTTGGGCATCCCATCTCTGTAGTGTGCTTTGTGTTAAGTGCGTTTGATTGAATCTTCCCCTCTATTGTTCTGCTGCTTCTCCTGTTGTGCTGTCTGTGTATTGCATCGGGGTATTGCACCTTCTAGAGCTCTGCTATAGCGCTCCAGGGGTGCAGAAATTCAAAGTGGGAGGGGGGTTGTTGTTTTTCGAGTTGCATTGTGTAAAAGCGGCTCCTGGTCTTTTGGGCACGTGTACTTGGGGGCCTTTTAGGGTCCTGCAAAGCAGTGACCCTGTAGCTCAGCCAGTTGGGCCCCTCAGAGCGAAAATAAATGGTGGCTGGTCGGCTTGTAGCTTTGAGGAAAGCCCATGTTCCCAATGGAAGGTGGGCTTTGTATCCCTGCACCAGGCTTCTGAGTATGATCGACCATCCGGAAATAGATGAACAGCTAAAATGTGGAAGTTGATTAGAATTATCTGGGCATTTGAGGACTGCACAGAGACATGTTCCCTGTCAGGCTGTTACGGGCTTCAGCAGGAGGTCCACCCCGGCAACAAAATGCTCAGCTTAGCCTTGCCAGGCGAAAACAGTATTTAATCCTTTAGAGTCATTGCTCTCTAGCGCCCTCTCATGGTCAGCCGGGAGCCTGCAGGTTTGTGATCCGTGTTCTTTTGATATTTTAGCAACATGTGATTGGTGTCACATCTGCAGTGTGGAAAATTCAAAAAAAAAAAAAAAAAAAAAAAGGCCAGTCACCACATGAATCAGTGCAGTCGCATTTGGAAGCTTCCTCCTTCGTCTGTGGTGGGAGGTGGCCAGTGGGGAGGGCTAATACCAGTGCTAATTAGGTAGCCAAAAATGTTAGCGAAAAACATACTTTCTTGGCCATGGAGTGATCCATGGGTGTTACATAATTCCCAGAATTCTCTCATGCATTACCATATTGTTGTGGGGAAAGGGACACACAGCCAATCTCCATGACCACTCTTGTGTCCCCGCGCATTCGTGTAAATCTGTGTGTAAATCAAATAACAATAACAACAGTAACGGTTAGCACCAACATCTCCTCTGGTGATTCAGATCTGAGTTTCCTTTCTCTCTGTGTTTTTATTTAAATTTTATTTTTTTTTTTGTTAATTCTGGTTCCACGTGGAGGGCGTCCCTCTTAGGTTAAGGGAGGGTGGGTGCAAAAATGATTGGGTTTTTTTTCCTCTTGGCTAACGTGTCTTCACCACCTCCCCCAACTCTTCCCTTGCTCCACTCCCAACTCCTCCCCTACCGCATCCTGTCCCTGCCCTTGCCCCGCCCCTGCCCCCTCCCCCCGCTTGTGTCTCCAGGCGAGGGCCAATGGGCTGAAGTCGTGCGTCATCGTCATCCGTATCCTGCGGGATCTGTGCACTCGGGTGCCTGCCTGGGCCCCCCTGCGGGGATGGGTGAGTCTCCCTGAACACACCCACACCCACAAACACACACACAAAAAACACAAGCAAACATACACACACACTCACACACCCACACCCACAAACACACAAAACACAGCAAAACATACACACACACACACACACACACACACACACCCTGACCATGTCCACACACACACACACACACCCCCACACCCTGACCATGTCCATACACGCACACACACACACCACACACACCCTGACCATGTCCATACACACACACACACACACTTACTCACTCGCCCATGCACTTACGCACACTCTGTTCATGTTGCTGCACAGCCATTGGAGCTGCTGTGTGAGAAGGCCATCGGGACTGGGAACCGGCCAATGGGAGCAGGAGAAGCTCTTCGCAGAGTTCTGGAATGCCTGGCCTCCGGAATCCTAGTGGCGGGTAAGAAAGCAAGTGTGTGCAAACATCAAAAAGCTGCCACAATGTCAACGTTGATGCATAGCGCATTATCCAGCAATACACAGTGAAGATCCTGGACAGTCCACAGATTTGGTAAATTTAAAAACAACTTGGAATTATGTGCTTGGAATTTTTAGTTGAGGAGAAGCCTCGTGTCCAAGTTTTTATGGATGAAATCCATATATTACATCAGAAATATATATGTCCTTTTAACACAGAGGTTGCAGGTTTGACTCCCAGGTAGGGCACTGACGTCGTACCCTTTGACAGGCCATTACACACAGGAGCTGTTATAAATGTAACTATGGTAAACTTGTGAGCTGCTCTGGGTAAGCTCCTCTGCTGAAGGCAATGTAATTTAGCCCAGTGAATGTACGTTTGCCTGACTGAATCCCCTCCGGCCTCTGCAACATCGAGCTGACTTCCTCCCTGAATTTGGGGTTTTTTTTGCAGACGGTCCCGGGATCTTGGACCCATGCGAAAAGGAAACAACAGACGCCATCGGTCACGTAGACCGCCAGCAGAGGGAGGACATCACACAGAGCGCGCAGGTAACCTTTACACCCCATCCCAAAAATGCAGGGGAACAACTCTGCCTATCTGTAAAAACAAAAAAAAGCAGGTTAGATTCCTGTTACATAGAAGTAAGATAGATTTCGGGGGTTTGTGTTAAATACTTACACTCTCATAACATTTACATTTAGGCGTTTTTACAGATGTAGCCATTTTCACAGTTTACACTTGCAAACACTGTCCTTTTATTCAACTGGATATGTACTGAAGCAATTCAGGTGAAGTGCCATCCACAGCAGTGCCCTACCTGGCAGCCATACCTGTAACCTTGGGGTTAAAAACCCAGCTCCCTAACCACTTGACTGCACTGTTGCAGTTGCATGAGATGTACACACATTAGTTGTGGCATTGTTGTACATGTAGATGTACGAGGTGAATGTGTATCCTGACCTTTGGCTCCCTCTGTCCGCAGCATGCCCTGAGGCTGGCGGCGTTCGGGCAGCTGCACAAAGTGCTGGGCATGGACCCGCTGCCTTCCAAGATGCCCCGCAAACCCAAGAGTGACACGCCCATCGACTACACCAGTAAGACCGGGTCCTAAACAGCGCTCCTTTCTTCTGTTTTGGTTTTTTTTTTTCCCTTCAAAATAATAATCATGAAATCCACCTCCTTGCAGTTCTGTCACAGCCCCTCAGCAATGTAGTGTATCAGTCAGACTTAGAATGGTGCAACCCTAGAGATAAGAATTAATGAGCAGTGGAGGTCATTAAGTGCTTGTAAGTATTGTAGTTTGATAAATTTGAATCTGTAATTGATTGGTATGTCACTCACATCTAGTGAGTAAAGCGTTTGGCTGTGTCTCTGGAGGGGTGAGTGTTTTAGCTGTGTTTTGACTGCAGTCTCTCATTGCAGTTCAGATCCCCCCAAGCAGCGCATACGCCCCGCCCATGAAGCGGCCCATCGAGGAAGAGGAGGGAGGGGACGACAAGAGTCCCAACAAGAAGAAGAAGAAGCTGCAGAAGAAATGTATGTAATACAGAACCTCTAAAGCAGGTCTGTCAGGCTCCAGTCTGCAGGTTTAACTCCAGTCCTGTAGGGGGCAGTGGATGAGAGTTAAATCCAGTCCTGGATGGCCGCAGTGCCTGCAGGTTTAACTCCAGTCCTGTAGGGGGCAGTGGCTGAGAGTTAAATCCAGTCCTGGAGGGGCAGTGGCTGAGGTTTAATCCAGTCCTGGAGGGCCGCAGTGTCTGCAGGTTTAACTCCAGTCCTGGATGGGGCAGTGGCTGAGGTTAACCAGTTCTGGATGGCTGCAGTGTCTGCAGGTTTAACTCCAGTCCTGGAGGGCTGCAGTGTCTGCAGGTTTAGCTCTAGTCCTTTTTGTGTTTTCCTGTTAGCTAGCTGCCAATTTGCATGTGTTGACATGTTTACCAACACAAACTCATTTTATTCATTAAGATAATCAATAACTAATATTGATCATTAGTTTCAGAACAACTACTAGTTGATTGCAAAGCTGTGTGGGGGAAAAAGAAATGTTGAATTTGTCATTCAGACCAGGAGAACAATCATTGCGGTGATTATAACAGTGTAGTGACCGCTGTCGTCTCTCCCGCTGTCCCCCCCAGCGCCGGACGAGAAGGCGGAGCCCCCGCAGGCGATGAACGCGCTGATGCGGCTGAACCAGCTGAAGCCAGGCCTGCAGTACCGGCTGGTGTCCCAGACCGGCCCGGTGCATGTGCCCGTCTTCACCATGGCCGTGGAGGTGGACGGCAGAAGCTTTGAGGCTTCTGGCCCCTCCAAGCGCACCGCCAAGCTGCACGTCGCTGTCAAGGTGAGGGGGTGGAGCAGGAGGGGAGGGGTGTGTCCAGAAGATAGGGCTGATATCCCAAAATGTAATTTATACAATCTTCATTTAACAAGAAAGACTCCAGTAAGGTCCAGGTTGCTTTTACAAGGGAGACCAGACTTAAAACACAATTACTGTAAAAATTAAAAATGACAATATAGAGGGAATGAGAGAGTTACAAAGTAACAAGGTAAGGTACAAGCAATTAACAGCAGAGGTTAAAATCTTAAGTCTCCAGCTCTGAGTGAGCCTGCCGCCTTTGACTGGATGGAAATGTTGATCGTTGCTGCTTCTGTCCTCCTGTTTGTTGTTGACCTGTCAATCATTTGTCTGCCTGGCTCCCATAGGTCCTGCAGGACATGGGCCTGCCCACGGGGGTGGAGGTGAAGACAGCAGATGCTGTGAAGACTGAGGAGGGGGTGAGCTGCGAGGCAGAGCCAAAGACACAGACCCCACCCACAGCTGCTCCTGCTGCCGCGGTTGTTGCCGCTGCTGGTGATGCGCCCACCACAAACCCCGCCCCCGTCCCTACAAACACTGAGGCCACAGATAGCGCAGAGGTGAGAGGGGTGTGTGTGTGTGTGTGTGTGTGTGTGTGTGTGCGCGCTCCGTCTGCCTGTGCAAGTGTGTTTGTGTCTGTGTGTGTGTGTGTGTGTGTGTGTACATGGTGGTTTCACAGAAAAATATAATACAAACTCCTGGATTATGTGTGTTTGTTTGTGCGTGTGTATGCATGCATTATGCGCATGTTCTTGTATGTGTGTACTGTTGGAGAAGACCCAGAATCTCTCTTTGAGTGACCCAAATGATAGCTGTCGTTATTGGTATTACTCATGCTGTAGTGTTTGTCTCATTAATGTTAATTTCCCCTGGGAGCGACTTTAGATTCTGACTCATAACTCTGCGTCTGCTTTTGTGTGTCACAGAGACAGCAGGGACCAATCCTGACGAAGCACGGGAAGAACCCGGTGATGGAGCTGAACGAGAAGCGCCGAGGCCTGAAGTACGAGCTCATCTCCGAGACCGGCGGCAGCCATGACAAGCGCTTCGTCATGGAGGTGAGGGGGCGGGGAAAGGGGCCGTGCAGCTCAGAGAGGTTGCAGGTTTAAGTCCTGGCTAGGCTTGGTTCAGCTGAAAAGTATAACCAGCTGTTTAAATGGATTGTAAGAAGTAAAATGAACAATTGGATAAGTGTAATAAATAATTAAATAATCTGCTAAGTGCTTGAATGTTAATGATTCCAACAAGCTTTGCGCTTCCCCTAATTCAACTCACAGACACCTGCCCTCTAGTGGCCATTCTTAGTAACACTGACTCTTGTATCTTCCTATGACACAGACAGAGATGTGTTTCTCACAGTGCATATTTGTTTGCATGTTTTGTGTACTGAATTCATGGTTAGGGTGACTAACAGAACAGCCACTTCATGGGTTTCAGCTGCGGTTGACTTCATGAGAGTTATGGTGTTTACATATTAACAACATTGGTATGTGCAGAATGTGTAAATTGAGTGTTTGGGGATGTGGAAGTTTGTTTTCGCCATTTGGAGAGTGTGAGGACCGTCCCAACACCCCTACCCCTCCTGTCCCAGGTGGAGATCGAGGGGCAGAAGTTCCAGGGCACGGGCTCCAATAAGAAAGTGGCCAAGGCCTATGCTGCCCTGGCCGCCCTGGAGAAACTCTTCCCCGACGGCTCTGCCACCGACGCCAACAAGAAGAAGAAACTTCCTCCCATGGTAGGCTCCTCCTTCCCTTGCTGTCCGTCATCCTGTTACCATAGTTACTGCTACATATAAGCAAAGGAAGTCACTGTAAGATGATGATGCACTAAGTGTTACTCAATAAAATTGTACATTTTAAAAAAAATATCTGCTGAATGCCTTGATTGTAAAAGGTAAACTTTTGTCTCTCTTTTACAGCACCACCCTGGGTTTGGCATGATGGGCGGAGCTGGAGGTGATGCAGCAGCCAATCCCAGGGGCAGAGGGAGGGGTGGGCGTGGCAGGGGCGGGGCAGAGGTTTCAACAACGGTGGAGGTTACAACCAAGGTAGAAAAACAGATGCTGTGGTCCTGATTCTGGTAGAAATAGGGAAGGCAAACTCAATCCTGTGCCAGTGGGGTTTTGATTTTACCAATTAGCCTGGCTCAGTTAGCTAATTAGCTGCAGATTAAGTAAAGCTAAGCAAGTGTGTCATATGTGGACATGAGAACAGTGTTTGCCCATCACTCATGGGCTTATCAAGCTTCTCACAAAATTTGATTTATTGTACAGATCATATTGGATTAATTTACTAATTAAGGGCAAAATAAAGTTGCTGGCATGAAACTCAGAGGCAGATAAGCCAACTTGCCTTTCAAATCCTTTATATGTTTTTCTCTTTGATGTTTTTGTGATGAATTTAACGCTTTGATCTCCTAACAGGTGGCTACGGAGGATATGGATACGGGAATAACGCTAACTCCGGATACAGTGAGTGTCCCGGCTTTCCCTTCTCTGTTCACGCATGAACAACTCAAAACCCACAGAGTTACACTCCTAGAAAAGCAACAGCAATTTAAAATGAATTCCCCTCCGCACAAATTTCACTTCTGTCTTTAGGGCTGAAGAGCTCAAAACATTTATTTCACCCCTGTATATGAAATTAAAAAGAGGTAGCAGTGACGTCCCCTTAAAAAAGACAGTTTTCTTTGTGGTTTGGTCCCGTGTTCCTCTTTCAGTCTCCCCTCCCCCTGCTGTGGTTGGCAGTCATTTTTCATGCGTCTGATAAGACTCTTCTGTAAATCGCGTAACTCGATAAGGGCAGCATCTTCTGGGCTTAGCGGGGGCCGGAGAGGAGAAACTCGATTTGGATGATTCCATTTGCCAGTTTAGAGACGAGATGGACCGCTCTGAGCTCTTCAGGATTGTATGTTGTCTTCTCTGACTTTGTGCTTCTACCCATTTCAGCAACCTCACGTAGTTGGATTAACTTTCCCCCTCTTTATAATGATAAATGGCACATTCATTCCCATGTTCAGTTTCTAAAACTCTGACACACTCCGGCTTTGTAAACACACATAAAATGATGGAAGTGTTTTGGGTACTAAACAGGACAGAAACAGACCATGCTCTGAAATATGTGTTTTCATGTTCAGAAGAGCTCTGTGTGGAAGTTGTTGATGGACATAAAACATTCCATGGCTTCATGAGGTGGAACACGCAACTGAAATCTGAAGCCAAACTGTTTTTCCTGCTCTCTTGTTATCCTTGGTTCTGTGATCATTTTAAATTTCTCTGCTTTTAGCCACAGGACTCAGTCCTTTTTCAACTCCGTACCTTTCCCAAAAATTATAAACCCCCCTTCCCCACCTCCTCCAGCAGCTTGTTCTGAGGAAAGACCATCTTGAGAGTGACCGGAGCAGAGAAATCTAAAAACATATTTGACTTGATGATAAACATCACTATTCGCCAGTTTAATGGCAGAAATAAAAATCTAATTTCTATTTTTTTTTCCTTTCTCTGCTCTGTCTCACTCTCCAGGTGACTTTGTCTCAGACTGCTATGGCTACCACGATTTTGCGTCATAGAACGTCCAGCCATTTCAGTGTTTTTTTTTTTTTTTTCTTTAACAAAAAAATTTGAAATTGCGGTGGAGGAAAAAAAATGTTTTCACTTCATTTGAAGGCGTTTAGCCCTAATCCCCCTGCCCAAACCTCCCCCACCCTCTGAATCTATGGACAACAGTGAGGCCATCCGGAACCCACCCACCCCCCCAACTCCCCTTCACCTCCCCTGAATTAAGTTGCCAGAAACTTTCTTTTTATAAACTCCTGCTCCTGTCTGGACTACAGAGGAAGTGAAACCGCAAATACTGTAGAATGTGAGAACTGAAGGAGCAGAGACAAAGAGGAGGGGGAGGGGCCTGCAACGATTGATTGACAGGGGCTCCATACCCTTGGCCTTTGCAGTCAGTTGTTACAATGTAATGTCAGTGGACACACACACCCACACCACTGTTTTTGAAGTGACCATTGATCTAAATGCATTTAGCTGAAGTTCATTTCAAGTACATTTTTTTTAATTGTTAAAATTAATTAATTGTTAACAATAATTGTAAATTGTTTAAATTTGTTCCAAAATTGAAGAGAAGGTAACTGCATCGAGTTTGATGGTACATTTCATGTATGAAAGTAGATTTTATATCTTTTTTTGTTGTTCAGACTGAATTTTTATTTCAAATGTGAACATGCTGTTTCAGATGAGGGGGCTTGTTGCAAAGGGGCAAGTTGCAGACCTTTCTGCACCTGTTGAAGTGACTTTGTTTCGACTTTCACTTTATATTGACTTTAACTGAGAAATCTAAGAGCTTGAGTGAGTGAAACTCCGGGGGGGCCGGGGTGGGTCTGTTGCTTTGTTGAATTCTGAGGACTACAGTAGCAGTCTGCAGTTGTGGAAGTCAACTGGGGTAGTCTGCGGAAGTTTGCTGATGTGAAACCATCCCATTGGCCGATTGCCTTTTGATCTGAACTGGCCTTCACTTAACAGTGTTTCAGTTCCACAAAGGTTCCATTTAAGACCTTTGTTTCATAGCAGCAATTGTGATGATACGCCTAGAGTTTATTTTACTTCTGCTCTGTTTGTATTTGTTTTTTTTTTTTTTTTTTTTTATAAAAAGATCGTCATTTGACTATTTCTTAATACTGTGACTTTTATGTTGACATGCTGCATTTTATTTGTAAAAGGGATTTTACATGTCCGTGATATGAGGTTCTGTCTTTTTCTTAAATAAATCTACATCCTGTGAATGGAAGGAGGCGCAGTGGGGAGAATGCAAAGTTGCAGTTTCATCGATTTTTATTGACTATAAAGATGGTTGTGTCTGTTTTAATTGTAAGAAATCTGCATTCACTCTGATTGTAAACAGTTGAGATGAGAGGGACAACGAATACTCAGCTGAGGCTGTTGGCGAGATTCTAGACTTCACCTGGGAATAAATTGTAACTAGAGAAAAACAAATACTTTCAGTCGGAAATGAATGTAATTAATGGTAATTAACTATGGAGGCGTGGTCATAATCTCAGCACTCGAGTACTAATGTGATAATATCAGTAACTTTTCGGGTTGCTGCATAGTCTACACCGGCTGCAGTCTCTCATGACGGGATGCGCCCCTATTGTGGTCAGTCAGGCTTGGCACAATCTGGTCACATGTTTTCTGTTGCCTGGTTACGACCCTTCAGAAACATTCAGTCATCGTGATCGTATTAACAAATTTAAAGTTTAATTGTTCATACCAGATTGGGCTGAAGTGGGACATGGTTTACTAAAATGGGAAGTGTGACAAAGTATGTTGGGTAGTTTCTGTGTCTTCTATGTTTGCCGTTTGTTTGTACTACTGTCCCGGCACTCAGATTCGATTCCCCCAGATAACAACAACTACTACAATAATGGCGGCGCAAACGGTGGGGGTGGGTCCCAGGGAGCAGCGCCCCCCGCGTCCAACACCACGGGAGGGGGCCAGGGGTCTGGAGGCTACGGCTCCTACTTCCACAGCGATGGCAGCTTCTCCACGGCCCCGCCCCCAAACCCCCAGGCAAGAAGCCAATGATGCACCAGGGGGGCAAAGCCCCCTTCCCTGGCCCCCCCGGCCCCACAGGTGGCCCCCCGGGTGGGTACCAGGCCAACCCCCCACCACCATCCCCGGGGCAAGGATCCTATAACCAGTTCGGCCAGGGCTATGGACAGGGCAAGAAGAGCTTCGGCCAGAACCACGGAGGGGCCTACCCCAGCTACAGCACTGCCTACCCCAGTCAGGTTACTGGTGGTGCAGGCAGCCAGGACTACAGCTACGAAGGTGAGGGGAAAGTTCATGCTCCTACAGGTGTGAGGATAATAGTAGGGAGTTTGCTGCCCATACAGTCTCTATGACTCTTTTTAACACTGCTGAGTCATGTGTAGAAGACTGATGTGTGCTGTAACAACTTGCCAGGTCACTCATTCCTAGGGCTTAAAACTCTGGAAAAATAACAGTTTCATTGTTCATATGGACATCATTCAGTTCCTACCTTTGTGTCAGCAGGCTATAACAACCAGTCAACCTTCAACACGCAAGGGGGTGCCAGCCAGAACTATGGGGGAAATCCAGGTCCCTACCACACTCCGCCAGGATGCGGGAGAGGGGACCCCAACATGAGCTACCAGTACAGATAGACTCAGACTCCAGTCCTGAACCCTTAACCCTCTCCTGCCCGGGACTGCCTCTCCGACCCATCCTCTGAGCTGCAGCGTCTCCCCCCCGTTTCTGTATTGGCTCTCACTTCTGCCAGTTTTTTTTTCCCAACACAGAGGCACAAGCTGCAGTCTGTGGACAATGGACCCTAACTGGGAGCCGTGGGGCACGCCTTGTTGTGAATCCAGTTCATTCAGAGCAGTGTCCACTCAAGTTGGGTCCTGGAAGACCCTCTTGGCTATGAGCTGGTATTTTCTCCTTTCTGCCTTTCTTTGGCTGTTAACCCAAATACTGGCCTAGATCTGAGGCCTTAACTTCTAGGCTGCTTTTTTTTTTTTTTTTTTTTTTTTTTTTTTTTTTTAAATAAAGTAAACCGTGTCAAAAGAAAGAACTCAACTACTCTTACAAACGTGTGGCCCTCGAATAGTCTGCAAGCGCAGTGTTGTGTTTGTTTTGCTTTGACCTGTTGGATGGGAAAACCAGCATACTGTGGATCCTCCTCTGCCATTGGTTCAGACCTGTTTTTGATTTTTTTTTTTTGTTTGTTTTTAGATGCAGCATTTTTTTAAGGCTGTGTGCAGATTGTACTTACTAGAGGTTTTGGTGAGTGTTTATTTCTGGCAGGCCTATTTTTAGTCATCTACTCCCTGATGCATGAAATCCCCCCCAAAAAACATCACTAAAATAGATTCCACCTGGATCAAGGTAACAGTGATGATGCTGCTCAGTAGTCAAGACTTTCTAAATCCACCAGCGCTCCTTTTGTGAGTCAATGTTTCCCATGTCTGAGGTCGGGCTGCTTCTGTAGTGTTTGAACTACTAAATGAATATGAGTTGGTGAAGTGACTTAAATATTTTGTGGCTGAGAACCTTTTGTTGTTTTTTTGTTACTGTTACCACTAAAAAAAAAAAAAAACTTTATGTACCTTTTTTCCATTTACAACTGAATGCTTTTTTTTTTTATTTTTGAGGTTTTGTAACATTTCTGTTTCAAACATTTCAGTTAGTTACTTTGGAATGGACATAACAGGTGATTAAAATTGTAGTTGGGTTGAACCTGGATTAAAGTTTTAGGTTCAACTAGATTTTTTTTTTTTTTGTTGAAGGGGGGCAGAGATGAGTGTTATTCTTTTTAAGTTTGTTTTTGAACGGTATGTAAGAATATGTGCGTCTCTTATGGTTTCTACCAATAAATGACTTTTATTTTGGAGAATAATGCTCAGTTATGTCATGAAAACAAAACCCACACAGGTCAAACAAATACTCAAACAAGCAGTTTCATTTCATTCAACAATTATATTCACGTACAGTCACATACACACACACAAAAACACATCCAAAACACACACACACACATCCAAAAACACAGAAACAGTCTCCCACACACACACACACATTCACAAACACAGTCATATTCACGTACAGTCACACACAGAAAGTCTCCCACACACACATTCACAAACACACTGTCATATTCATGTAGTCTCATACACACACACACATTCACAAACACACTCATATTCACGTAGTCTCACACACATTCACAAACACAGTCATATTCACATACAGTCACACACATCCAAAAACACAAAGTCTCCCACGCACACATTCACAAACACTGTCATTTTCACATAGTCTCATACACACACACACACATTCACAAACACACACATAGAAACAGTCTCCCTCACACATTCACAAACACACTCACATGTACAAACACACATACACAATCACATGGGAAAGTAAAGTCTTGTGTTTCTGCTCCTTACCAGTGGAGATGGAACCTGGAACATTCACTTCATGGGTTTAATCAGCTGGGATTTACACTTGCAAACATGGTGGTCATATGAACAGAAAAATGTGGAAAGAGAGAGGTGTGTGTGTGTGTGTGTGTGTGTGCGTGTGTGTGTGCACACATGCCTTGGGATTATGTAGTCAGGCGTAATGCTAATCAGGTTTGGCCAATCAGTCCTACAGCACAAACTGCTGTTTACAGTGGCAGGGCTGAAATGCTATCTGGCTTAAATGTGGCATTGATCCTGGGTCAGACCTGGGTTTAGTTCTGACATAACACCCCCATCTGCCCCCCACCCCAGAAGGAAAAAAAAAAAGGCAGGAATTGCACCAAACTCAGGCTGGAGTCACATGCAAGAAGACTGACTGCAGACTTCCCAACCCCCAACCCCCCCTCTTTCTCTGTGTTCCTTTTCCATGTTCTTGCTTGAACTTTCTGTTTTTCCCCCTTTCCCTCACTGTGTGTCACTTCCTCTCTCGCTCTTTCACTCTGTTTCTCCCCACGCGCGCGCGGCCCGGTTGTCTGTTTCGGTGGTAACCTTTGGCAGCGTTTCACCCCCCCCCCCCTCCCGTTAGCGAGCTGATGACAAAGGCGGATGGCTGACGGCGCAAACGGAGAATAGCGCAGCGGGGGGACGGGAGGTAAGAGAGCGCCCGTCGCACACAATAGCCTCATTATCTGCCATATTACTGGATTATATCCTGATTAAGTCAATCTCCTTTGGTTTTACTCACTCCTCTCTGCTGCATGAAGGTTGTTAATTTGTTCAGACTAAATGTACATCAAAGCACTGTTGCTTGAATTGCTTGAAATGAGTAGTGTTTTGTAACTTTTGTTCCTTTTGTAACCTTTTAACCATAAAACAGTTTATTTTCACTTTGCACTGGAGGACAACTTTAAAGTGTAGGAGATTACCCAAAAGCCAACCCTAAATGCTTGTCTAGGGACTACAGAATGGAATGTTACATCTGTCATGACTTAACATAAAATCAGATTTTAACAGTGATGTCTGCCTAGAGTTTAAAATCCTTTTTGGTTTTAATGTATAGTTAAATGAATCAAGAGGTTAGTGTTTGGTTGGATGTACCATGCACACATACCAATGGCATTCTCTTGGGAGCTTTGGAAAACCTGTCTGATCCCTAAGCATTTTGTCTGCTTTTGGATTTACTTCAGTAGAACTACTCAATAGAACTTCTCTGGCTCAGTGCTGATTCTGTGTACTTTTTTTTTACTTGTCCAGCAGATGGCGCCGCCTCTCCCTTATCTGTTCCTGGTGCTACACATATTTCCTATCATTGTCTGCTTCCCAAGTTCATTGTTGGGTGATGGCCGTAAGTGTTCTCCTTAAGCACCCTCCTCTAATGAGCTAAATCTGATATATACTCACTTAAAAATGCCCAGGGCTTTTTTCGAACTCATTTGTGGTACACCTGTGATTCCAGCAGTGTTTGTGTTCAAGAAGAAGAGCCCCTTCATTGCATATATGTATTGAGTGGTTAAACAATCACATCTTGGGTGACCTATTGGCCTAGAAAAATGAAATTGATGTTGTGGTCAAGCCACTAACTTTTTTGAAAGTGGAGAGAAGGCTGGACACTCTTAGAAAAACTATTTACTAAACCCAATATTTTGCCATTTCTGCCTAAAAAATTCCTTAAATTCTTACTGCATGTATTGGCTAACTGTCCATACAGTAAGTGTTATGGGACCTTTTTTGTATAAATATGAAGCTTATCTTACAGAGTGTGCAGCTCTTTCTCTCCTCCTCCTGAGCCAACACTCTGCAGACAGAGGTTAATCTTGCAGGTGATGTGTGTGTTTCAGGTAACAGGACCTCCATCCGGTTCCTGGCTTTGGGAGACTGGGGGGGGCTGCCCCGCGCTCCTTACTCCACCCACATCGAGCAGACCACCGCGCGGGAGATGGGCCTGGCTGCCCAGGAAATGGGGGCGGACTTCGTGCTGGCGCTGGGAGACAACTTCTACTTCAAAGGGGTGCGGAGTGTGGACGACCCACGATTCCAGGTAACGAGAAAAAAGGACAAGGCCAACACTGCAGGGAAAACTAATCAATCATACCAGAATGAACAAAATGACTTTTATTATTTTTGTTCTTATTAACAACAACAATATGAAACAAGATTCCAGTAAAATAAGTAATTCTTTTTAAATTATTCTTCTTCTCAAATTGCAATGCGCTGGGCTGAGGTTGTGATGTTAGTAAAGGGCACTTGGACTCGGCTCTGAATATCTCTGCTCTGACAGGAGACGTTTGAGCATGTCTTCACTGCACCCTCGCTTAACATCCCCTGGTACGTCGTCGCTGGCAACCACGACCACATCGGCAACGTGACGGCCCAGATCGCGTACAGCCGAGTGTCAGAGAGATGGTGAGGTCTCCTGTTTCCTTACTGTTCCTATTGACCTACTGTCCTCTTATAAATATAATTTCGCTCACTTCCATAGCAGTATCAATGCAAACAATTCTTTCTCAATGCAGTGAATGTAAGCAAGGGTATCATGAACCCAGAAATGGATGGAGCTACCATATATACTACCTGTACCTAACCGAGTTGAACTATGATTGAGTTTTGCTGTTCAGCTGTTCAATTAGCATTCAGTTCAAGCCCGATAAGCCGTAATGGAGTGAGTTAACTATGTAATCGACTGCTTTAATTTAAGTAGAGAGTCAGAGTGAAAACCTGCAGGAGCTGCAAGCCTCAAGGAGTAAGGATTCCCCCATCTGTGAACCCCCCCCCTCCAGGCACTTCCCAGAGCACTACTATGAGCTGAACTTCGCTGTGCCAGGGTCGGGCGTCACGGTAACGGTTCTGATGCTGGATACAATCCTGCTGTGTGGGAACTCTGATGACCAGGCCGACGGTCAGCCGCGCGGTCCGGCCAACGCCCTGGCGGCCGCCAGCCAGCTGCAGTGGCTCCAGAGCAGGATGGCGGCGTCCAAGGCCAGGTTCCTGCTGGTGGCCGGACACTATCCGCTATGGTCTGTGGGGGTCCACGGCCCGACATCCTGTCTGGTGAAGGATCTGCACCCCCTGCTGGTCAAATACAGGGCCACAGCATACATCTGTGGGCATGACCACAACCTGCAGGTTTGAGCTGCTGGCACTGCATTTTTCTTGATTAAAGTCAGCTTAGGTCTTAATATAATATAATATAATATAATACTGAAAATGTGTATTGATTTGTGTTTATCAGAGGAGTGATGATGTCAATGAGAAAATGCCGTACTTACTCCACCTCCTGTCTCTGTGACTGTCTGGTTTCCCATTCCTCCCCTTTCCCTATCTGGTGCAGTATCTGGAGGAGTCTGGAGTCGGGTACGTGGTGAGCGGAGCAGGGAACTTCATGAGCGACAGCACGCGTCACCAAAAAAAAGTTCCCCCCGGGTCCCTGAAGTTCTTCAGGGGCCACCCCCTGTCGCAGGGGGGCTTTGCCCACATTGAGGTCACTGAGGAGCAGATGGTGGTCACCTTCCTCCAGGTCCAAGGCACCTCCCTGTACCGCACCACCCTGCCACCAAGGGAAGCTGATGGCTTTGCTGCCCCCTAGAGGAGATATGGGCAAACTGGAACGGGGCCTGATTTGATCAACATTTATTTTGCCCTTTTACCACACATAAAAAATGACTCGTGAAAATGAAGTCTCTGTATTCAAGGAAAGAAAGGTATAATGAGAGGAAATGAAGCTGACTGAGGATGCAGAGACACAAAACACTGAAAACAGACTTTCCTTCACCACAGCAGACTTGGACTGCCAAAGTCCTGTGTGAGAAATTGGTTTCATTTACAGGCTTTGGTGCATCAGAGGTTAGGGAGTGGAGTCTGTAATTCAGGGGTTGCAGGTTCCATCCAGGTGGGGGAACTGCCATTTTACCTTTGAGCTAGGTGCTTAACCTGAACCGCTTCTGTAAACATCTAGTGCTCTGGATAAGAGTGTCTGCTGGATGTTTAAATGGAGCTGATTTTGTCTTTTAACTCATACTGAATGTAGGTGTTACTCATTGCTGCTTTTTTTTTGTGTGTGTGTTTTTGTGATCATACAAGTATGCGGGTACATCTGTAATAACGATCAGGGAGTATCACAGGAAGTGCTTTTGTCAAATATTGGCATGTGGAGATAAGGAAAGTTAGTATTCGAAATTTTCTAGCAATATCTTGCGTTAGAAATTAGTGTTCTTTGTATAATGTCTCAAATGCAATACTTCATTAGAGCACAGTACTAAAAATGTGAGGTAGAAGGCTTCACACCTATACATTTAATCAAGTCATTAATGTTTCATATTTGATTCTATTTTACAAAAGCATATTGTGCCAAATGTTTGTGAAATCTGCTAAATCAATAAATGTGATTTGTTTACATGTGTGTGTGAGAATGTGTGTGGACATGTGGGTTTAAATGCAGACCATTATATTGTGAATAGCTCTTGGGAATATCAATGAATGAGTTGTGTTTGATGTCACTCTACAGAACTCAGTCAGGTTCGCATAGGCTAAATATAATTGCATGATATTCAAGTTTCAGTTGTATTTGATGTTGAAAATAGTTGCTATCTTGAATGACACAAAGATTTACACAATTATATTTAGTAAATTGAGAACCCTATGATATACGAAACTTTAATGATCTCGAATTCTACTTTTATTTATGGTTAATTAAAATACGACAACTTCCAGCATACAGGACTCACAGAACCCTAGTTCAATTTCCTTTATTTCGGACCTTTACGTCGAACGTCAAGCGTCACATCCCGTCATCGGTGTTGAACGGAAGTAAGCAGCGGAGAACAGGCGACAGAAGCATGGCAGATACCGGGGTTTTGGAATCGCTTCTCCAGCGTGTGGAGAAAGTGGACGGAGGTGTTGACAGCCAGGATGTGGCAGTTATACTCGGAGTGGACCACCAAGTGATTGTCGGGGCCGTGAAGAGTCTACAGTCTCTGGGAGATGTATGTTTTCTATTTGGAGGGCTAGCTGGCTAGCATGCTAACCACCATAGCAGAACTAGAACTGTATTTCATTCAATGAGCAACATGAAGGTGATGCAATAGGAACGTAATGCGATGTGTAGAATCTGCAAGTCAGCTGGCAAGTGTAGCATAGTTAGCCCGACAGCTTTAGGTCAATTAACTATAAATCTAGCTAACTAGCTCGCCCGTCGTGCTGTCAATTGTGAATTATATTCACGGGCTAGCTATTTGGTGACTAGCCTCTTGTCGCTTCCAATGTTTGCTAGCTAACGTTAGCTGCTAGCTATGTTTGTCTGCGTATAAAAATTGGTGCTACCCGGCGATCTGAACGGCTAGCCTAAAAACAATATTTGCTACTTGTCCTGTTGGAGAGTTGTTCTGACATACGTATCCAACCCAGCAGTGGCTAATGTTGATTTTTTTTTTCTTTTTCGCACGCCTTTGCTTTGGAAAGTAAAACAGCGTTAGCTGTCTTGATGTGTAATAATTGCATATGTATGGTACTGGTACGTCCATACATGTACAGTGTAATCTGGGGGTATTTTCACCTCGATGGTCTATGAGTATCGCTGACGTGGATGAGTTTGAAATGAAAATTCCTGTCACAGCAAGTTGCACTAGTGACAGGAGTGTAGGTATCCATGACACCTAAAATTGGTTGGAGTCCCCAATGTTACCAGTAACTCATGGATTTGAACCACTCATTTTTATGGTCTCAAATCAAAAGTACGTCTTGATTAGTTGAGTCCATAATTGACTGCTAATTGTAGTTCCACCGATTTTTGTCGTCTATAATATCCCGTTCAGCCATCAACACAGAGCTACACAGTACAAAATGAAATGGACGCGTCAAGGAGCAGGGCTTTCAACTCAAGAGTTTGCCGGTTCAGGTCCCAGGCAGTGCACTGCTTTTGTACTCTTGAGCATGGTACTTATCCTGAATTGGTTCAGTAAAATATCTGGCTGTTGAAGGTGACAGTGTGTAAAAATGTAATCTGAGTAACTCCAGATGAGTGTGAGTGTGAGTTCAGAAATGGTAAGTGTTTCTTACCAAATGCAGAAATGGTAAGAAACTTTGCTGGGGAAAGCGATGTCCAGTGGATGAGCACCCTGTCTGCATGTGCTGGCAGGTGATCGAGGCAGAGCAGCGCTCCTCTAAGCACTGGGAGCTGACGGCGGAGGGGGGAGAGATCGCTGAGAAGGGCAGCCATGAGGCGCAGGTGTTCAACGCCATCCCAGAGGACGGGCTTCCGCAGAGCCAGCTGATGGTGAGGGCTGGGGGGACGGGCTGGTCTGGGAATCGGAGGGGAACGTGGCGAGCCGGCCTCCCGCAGGAAAATAGAGCATGCCATGGATATCAGGCAGGGCTGTAGAAGGGCCAGAGCAGCCCTGGAGTTAGTATGGTGCTGGTCAGAGGTTGTTAGCCTGTTGGCCTGGGTTTGTTATGCTGTTGGTCAGAGGTGAATACCCTGTGTAGCTTGTTGGTCAGAGCTTGCTGACCTGCTGATGACTCTGTCTTTCTGTCTGTCTGTCTGTCTGTCCATCCGTGTGGCGTGAGCAGAAGCTGCCCAGTGGGAAGGTGGGCTTCAGCAAGGCCATGTCCAACAAGTGGATCCGTGTGGACAAGAGCCACGAGGGTGGACCTCGAGTCTTCAGGATGGTCAGTATGTGAGAGAGAGAGAGAGTGTGTTTGTGAGTGCGAGTGTGTGTGTGTGAGTGCGAGTGAGTGAGTGAGTGTGTGTGTGTGTTTGTGTGCTTTCATTCACCCATTCACTCAGTGCAGTATCAAGCCTTCTCATGCTATATATAATGTATGTTTGTGTGCGTATGTATGCGTTAGCCTGTGTGTGTCCATAGGTAAGAGAGAATGAATGTGTGTGTCCATAGGTGAAAGAGAGATAGCATGTGTTTCAGTTTGCATGTCAGAATTTTCCCATCCATTATTGTGCTTTTATGGAAAATGAGACTATTTCTTTGCCAAAAGTAACAGAGGGTGTGTCTCCTTTTGCGCGTGCGTGCGTGCGTGTGTGCATGCGTGTGTGTGTGTGTGTGCGTGCGTGTGCGTGCGTGCGTGCGTGTGTGCATGCGTGTGTGTGTGTGTGTGTGTGTGTGTGGTGTGTGTGTGTGTGTGGGTGGGTGTGTGCGTGCGTGCGTGTGTGCATGTGTGTGTCAGGTGGAGAGCATAGAGGACTCTGTAAGAGACAAGCTGCTGCTGGTGAAAGGGGGCCAGTCCTCCCAGCTGGTGGAGAAGGACAGAAACGAGCTGAAGAAACGAAAGCTGCTGACCGAAGTGTAAGCTCGCCCTTATTTTAAAACTTCCGCCATATTTTAAACTGTTGCCTGGTAGTACAAATTTTTAAAAAATTCACAGTAGGTTACACCAACAACCTTAGCTTTTAGGTCTGAACCAGAAGGGGGGGATGGATGCTGCATTTCTCGTCTTTCGGTTCTTGCGTGATTAAGTCACTGATGAGCTAAGGAGTCCACTGTCAGGCACTGGGGCTTCGCAAGACCAGAGCTGGGCGCCCTTCATATAAACACACCGTGAATAAAAAAACTGCTTAAAATAGTTAGGTTTCTGTCAGAAAAGAGTAAGAATTTTCAGTAAGCCGCTCTGTATTAGAGGCTGCTACATAGAGTTTAAATGAAAGGTGGGTTCCACCTGATCACATGACCTCAGGGCCCAGGCTGGCCTGTGTAGAGCATGGAGGGTTCTGGAACGTGCTGGTTTTTGTGATGTCTCCGCACTTAATTGAGGAAGTAAAGCTAACCGTTTGCTTTATTCGCCTCTCCTGATTTCTTTGGTCTGCTCTGGTTGTTGATTTTAGGCTAAAAACTAAATCCAGCAAGCCCAGTAGCTGTCCAACACCAGGGTTAGACACTCTACCTGCAGCATATCTTGTGCCAATAGACAAATCTCTCCTGAAAGTATGCAGTACTGAATAATATCAGTAGGTGGCAGCAGAGGATATTTTTGCAGTGTCAAGCGCTAACTGGCATCCTCTGAATAATTTTGCCAATGAGTGTTGATTGAGGTCAGGATTCCCTTGGTTTTGTAAACTATGCTGAGTCTGGAAAGGAAATGCAAGGGTTTCAGACAAGTTAGACTCGCATGTTACTCTCCTGAGAGGATCCTTACAGCCTGGGTCATCTTCTGTGTTACTTTATGGGCCCATCCTGTTTTGGATATCCATGTATCTCTTTAATTTCACATAGAATTTATTTCCATTACCCCACATTTTAAGGTGAAGTAGATATTTTGTTAATCTATGAGCATTTTGCCAAGGACTAACGGATGAGATAATGTATTTTTATTGTTATTATTACTTAAAAAAATTAAATGTTTTAATCCCCCATTATTTGCCTGTGTCCAAATCTGGATGGCGCTGTCTATTTTTAGGCTCCTCCCATCTCTGCAGCTTTCTCTGTTAATTCGGCAGAGCCAATTATGCGCTGCCCCTCAGGGCCGCCAGCCAAAACCGACACTGACACGGCCAGGATTCTCTGCCGGATTGTGGAGTGTTTTTTATTTTGCTGCTTGCTTTGTTCTGAATAGCCCTCGGCTTAAAAGCAATTGTCACTCCCCGTTGACTCGGTCAAACTTTGAATTCAACCATTATTTTCATAAGTGATGTGAATTCAGTTCACACTTTGCCGGTATCAGGTCCAGGATGTCAGTTGGGTCGCACCTGGTCCAGCCACACCATGGATGCAAGCCAATTGAATCCACCCTCAAAAATCTGATTGGATTCAGTGGGTGGTTAAAAGTTCACAGCATGGTCAAGTCTGGTGCAGCGGGTTAGGATTTTGAGATGGCAGCCGTCCAAGTGAGGGGTTAGCTCATGATGCCACGCTGCACCTTACCACACTTAGGTCTACCTCCGCTCGCTATAAGGGTTTTTCTTCTTCTCCACAAGAAAGCATGGTAATTGCCTCAAAGCCAACCAAATCCACTGTGAAAAGTCAGAATTAGAGGCTTGATTAAAAGTTCACAGGATGGTCAAGTATAGTGCAGTGTGCCAGCAAATCTGCCCTGCCTTATCCAACATGCTTTCTGTCTCAGTGGTCTGATAGCCGGCTTGTAGATACCCTGTTTGTTTGATCGGTGGATCCCCTCTGTGTTTGGCTTTCATATACCCTGTGTGTTCGGCTGGCAGATCCCCTCTGTGTTTGATCAGTAGATGCCCTGTATGTTTGGCTGGTAGATCCCCTGTTTGTTTGGCTGGTAGATCCCCAATGTTTTTGATCAGTAGATCCCCTCTGTGTTTGGCTGGTAGATCCCCTCTGTATTTGATAAGTTGATCCCCTGTGTGTTTGATCAGTAGATCTTCTCTCATCTAGCCGGTGATTTCCCTGGCCACCTGGCCGTGCTCTAAATGGCCCGGGTCCAGCACGGGGCTTTACTGAGCTGAGTGAGATTTTAATATCCCAAATGGGCAGTGCTCCTGAGAATGAAGGCCCATTAGATGCAGGGATTAGACTGTCCAGCCAGCCAGCAGATTACTGCTCTGGGTCTGGAGCCAAACTCCCACGGACAAACACCCATAATTCCTCATTTTCCTGTTCCCTTGGGCTTATAAAGAAACATGTAAACCCATGGAAACATTTCTGGGCTGAATGGGCCAAATATTTACGTTTCATCAGTATGTGCCAAGCATGTACGTGTCATCAGTGTGCACCAAGAGTTTGTGTCATCAATATGATGGGGGTTGCTGACCAAGTCAGTCTAATCCCAGTGACATTGGCCTTAAGGTTTAGGTTTGAGACAATTAGTTCATCTGTTTGACAGGGACAGCAACATAATGTCACATAGTGGCAGTAAACGTACAGGAAGACATGTGAAACCCTATATAAACAATTAATAATGTGGTTATGTATAAAATCTGAAAAAAGGCCCAATCAAAATGCTGGTGTATTAAGATCCACAAAAAATACAAAAGCAGTATCAGACCACCTGCGAGCAGCACAGGGCAGAGGAATTCATTTATCGTGGGTCTCTTCATTGTGTCCCGTAATCCCGCATGAGAAGGGCTTTGAGCTGAGGAGGCCGCAGCGTGATCTCGTTAGCGGATGGGCCAGCCTCTGCAAATGAACACACAAAAACCGTGTTCCAAATATTCAGAGGTTTTTTATTTTTTAATACATACCCAGAGGTGCAGTAGCCCAGCCCAGCACTGGAATACTGCAGGGGCTTCTGGGTTATTGGATTTACTTTTGGATTGCCTAATCAGGTCATTGTAACTTCCTGGTATTCATGGGGGGGAAAAATGGTGATGTAGCAGGTCATGGCACTAATTAGAAAAGAAATGGCATATCATTTGCGTAGTAACTGTATGAACAAGGTAGCCACTTATGTGTAAAATACAGATGTGTGAGTTTTAGGAAAGTAAATAATTTTATTTTGGGTGTTACAGGACGGTGAAGTCTTATTGGATCACAAAGGGCGGGTCTTTCAGCACCACCATCACCAAACAGGAGACTGAGCTGACTCCCGAGATGATCGCCAGGTAAAAATCACAGCGCCCCCTGTGGTCATGTGCAGTAATGCTGGCACGTTGAAGAGACACAAACCACTGAAGCACCTGAGTTTGACTCTGTGTACTGTTTTCAGTGGGTGCTGGAAGGAGAAGAAGTTTAAGCCGTATAACTTTGAGGCGATGGGCGTGGCTCTGGACTGCGGTCACCTGCACCCGCTGATGAAGGTGCGCACCCAGTTCCGCCAGATCTTCCTGGAGATGGGGTGAGTGTCCGTACTCCTGCCCGTGAGTGTGAGTGTGAGTGTGAGTGTGTGTGAGTGTTTGTGTGTGTGTGTGTGTGAGTGTGTGTGAGTGTGTGTGAGTGTGTGTGTGTGTGTATACACACCTGTGTGTGTGTGTGTGTGTGTGTGTGTGTGTGTGTGTGTGTGTGTGTACACGTGTACGTACCTGTGTGTGTGTGTTCGGTATGAGGTGTGCTTGTCTGTAATACAGGCTGGGGATGTACAGTAAATCAGGGCTGTTTAACTCCAGGAGGGCTTGACTGGAGTTACACAGACACCTGATTTCAGTTTGACATTATTAAAGGTGGTGAGCACTGAATTAGCTCACCTTCTGCAGTCATTAATTAGTGAAATCTGGTGGTGTAGTGTGTGGTTGGAGGTAAATACCTGCACTTAGGTTAAGTAGTGATGTGTGGTGTGAATGCCTGTAAATTTGGCTTGCTTGCCTGCAGTGTAGTCTGGATCATGTAGTGAGGGCCGTGTGTCTCTCTGACCTCTGCAGGTTCACAGAGATGCCCACCAATAACTTCATTGAGAGCTCCTTCTGGAACTTTGACTCCCTGTTTCAGCCGCAGCAGCATCCAGCCAGGGACCAGCACGACACTTTCTTCATCTCCGGTGTGTGTGCATGCGTGCGTGCATGCATGAATTAAAATTTTTCACTTAATTTTATTCATTCATATTATTCCTCATTTGATGTGGGAATGCTAGTCTTCCCTGTGGAATTCCCTGTACATCGTGAGCACGAGGGAATGTGCTTTTTCTGGGTAACAGTCATTGTAATGGTATTGTGAGCAGTTACTTTAATGATTGTGTAGATTAACTTTATTGTATTTAGAGGATGCCCTTTTCATCTGATATTTTAAACACGCTGTCTTTCCATTTATACGGCTCCATATTTAACAGAGACAGTGCAGGTGAGGTCGTTTTCATCAAGGCTACTTTGAATCTGGGAATTGAAATCTGCTGTCCCTGAGCTATTCTGCGCTGTCCCCTAATTAAAACCCGTTCTGCTGTGATGCTCTTAGACCCGGCTCTGGCACACGAGTTCCCTCAGGACTACCTGGAGAGGGTGAAGAAGGTCCACTCAGAGGGGGGCTACGGCTCTCAGGGGTGAGTTTGTGTGAGGCTGATCCAGACCCCCCAGACTGGGGTTTGAGTTCAAGGCGGACCCCAAACTTATCGACGAGGCCACATATTGATTGGTGCCCCTTGTTCTTCCTGCAGGTACAAATATGACTGGAAGATCGAGGAGGCTCAGAAAAACATCCTCCGCACTCACACTACTGCTGTCAGCGCCCGCATGCTGTACCGCCTCGCACAACAGGTAACCTGCACACCTGTACACACACACACACGGGCACACACATGCACACCTGGCACAACAGGTAACCTGCACACCTGCACACACATGGGCACACACATGCACACCTGGCACACAGGCAGGTAACATGCACACCTGTACACACACACACACACACATCTGGAACAACAGGTAACACACACACACACACACACACACACACACATATGTAAAACAGGTAACATGCACACCTGTACACACACACACACACACATACATATCTATTTTATCAGCTTTGTCAACATAACCACTTTCTCTCTCCCTTTCAGGCGGAGTTCACTCCGGTCAAGTACTTCTCCATCGACAGAGTGTTCCGGAACGAGACTCTGGACGCCACCCACTTGGCGGAGTTCCACCAGATCGAGGGGGTGGTGGCCGACTATGGCCTAACCCTGGGTGACCTGATGGGAATTCTGCATCAGTTCTTCACCAAACTGGGTGAGAGACGACACCCCAGGGGACAAGGACATTCCACACATGTTCCCTAATGTCTCAGATAAACACGCGTCAGATCAACACTAATACAGCACCACGCACATTTAATATTACTTTGTCCAAACAATTTAAGGAGAGAGAAGCAGAGAAACATTTACGATTTGTAATGTGGATTTCAGTATTCACTGTGTTATATTGTGGCCGTTATGGTCATATCTGTTCAGGCTTTGGAAACTGGGTTAGCCTAATTACCCAGTCGCAGACTTTAAATGTACCACTTTGGTGTGGAAACAGCACAAATCGCACTGCGGTGCAGCCCTGCAGCTCTGGAGTCACACCAGCACTCACAGTCATCACCGCAGAATGTGTTTCATTTTCAGTTTTACGCTTTTCTGCTTGGTTGCAAAGTCTTAAATAGGATGTGTGGGGAAGGATGGTGGAGATCGGCTCGGACGGGAGGAGAGCTGGTGTGCTTTGAGGGGTTGTTGAAACTCCTTGCGGATACTGACCATGTTGATGCTGTTTTTAAATGTTCTCTTTCTTTCCTTCTCGGCAGGAATCACTAAACTGCGCTTCAAACCAGCTTTCAACCCGTACACCGAGCCCAGCATGGAGGTCTTCAGTTACCACGAAGGTATGTTTCCTCAGAAACGAGCACAAACATGCCGTAACTCCCGCCAGGTGAGCGCTGTTCAGTACAGGCTGACTGCCTGGGGCTAGCCTGGGCTCTGCAAATGACTGTGTCTATACTGTCTACTGTGGCCTATAACCTAGTGGCGAAGGTGATTGACTGGAGATCGAAGGTTGGGCGTTCAAGCTCCACTCTAGGCGCGGTAGGCCCAACAGTTGGCCATGGTGCCTCATGGAGGTGGTGCAGTTGTAGGTCTTGGCGCTGGAGTCCTGGCCTCACCATTACTCATTGTGGCCTGACATTCATATCAGCGGGATGGTGCAAGCAGAGCCTGGTTCTGAGTGGTTTTCATAACCCTGTTTATCTGTTTCCTCTCTCCCTCTCTCCGCCTCTCCCTCTCTCCCCCTCTCCCCGTGGCTGTGTCTCAGGGCTGAAGAAGTGGGTGGAGGTGGGTAACTCTGGGGTCTTCAGGCCGGAGATGCTGCTACCCATGGGCCTTCCAGAGGGGGTGTCTGTCATCGCCTGGGGACTGTCCCTGGAGAGGTGAGTCTGCCTGTGAAACATAACACTCACACACACACTGTGCAAACACACACACACACACACACACACACACACACACACACACACACACACAGACACACACACACACACACACACACACACACACACACACACACACACACACACAACACACACACACGCACGCAAACACATACACATGCACATGCACATATGCACACACACACGACATGCACACACATGCACACACACACACACACACACACACACACACACACACACACACACAGAGTGCACACACTTGTCCCTTGGCTGGGGCAGGATTTAAATGCCAGGTTTTATTCTCAAAAATTTTTGACCATTAAACAAAAAAAAAAAAAAAAAACCAATGGTGCCAACTGCCTGGCTTTGGCTTTTAAAGAGATGGCAGGTGATTTAAATGTAAAATCCATTGTGCGGCCCGCTTTCCCCTCTCCTGTCCCCTCCATGTCCTACAGCCATCCCATAATACACAGGCACTCAGAGCAGCTCAGTCACAGCTAAAGGATTAGCCATAGTTAACTACAGTGCTTCCATTACAGCAAGCAGTGTTGGCCTCCCATGGCGGCCAGTTCCCACGATGTCAGACAGTGTTGGTTTGTTCAGGTCACACTTAGGCAGGTGCTAGGCGGTCAAATGACTTTTATCACTCAACCGTGCAATGCACACTTGCTTTGTCGCTTCCCTTGCTTCCTTGAGTCCCACTGAACACGGTGGGGTGGGAAATCTAAGGACTAAAATATCATTCTTAAAAAAAAATGTCACAGTAGGTGCCATTTATTAACACCTCAGCTACATCAGTCTGGAAGGAGAAACCAAGAGAGTGAAGGATGGATGGATAGAAGAGGAGAGGAAGCAAGCAAGGAATGATGGGGGAAGGGACGAAGAAGGTTTAGAGGAAGGAAAGATGAAAGGAATAATGGAAGAAAAGAGTGGACCAAGGGGAGACGTATAGGAGAGAAGGAGAGAATGAAGGATAGGTAGGAAGGAAAGTCAGAGGAAGAAAGGATGAAGAAAACATTGAGGAACAAGGAAAGGAGAGGAACATTGATCGGTTTTGGGACACAGCATCAGTGTTAAATCCAAAGAGTCTTCCTACCCTGCCTCGCCTTCTCATGGCACCATCTTTCTCCTGTCTCTTTCAGGCCCACCATGATCAAATATGGCATCAACAACATCCGTGAGCTGGTGGGGCACAAAGTCAACCTGCAGATGGTGTACGACAGCCCCATCTGTCGATTGGACTCTTAAAAAAAAAAAAAAAAAAAAAAAAAAAATTGGGCATCTCAACGGGCAGCCCCGATTCTCCATGCCCTGTCGCTTTAGGACCCCTGTACTTCCACACCACACAGACTCACTCGGCATTCACTTTATTTATTGCCCGTCCAGTTCAAAAACGGTGACCAGCATTGTGGCGGAGCTCTCTCTAGTGGTAATTAGAAGAAGAGCAGGGTGGGGGCAGAATTTTCCCCCATTACACGCTCACTCAGTGGCAGTGGTTTTGGACTCTGCCATGGAGGGCCGTTTGAATGCTGCTTTTTACTCCCCCTTCCACACTTCATTAAATAATTACCTCCATTATGGTTTGCACAGGATGCATATGAAGGGAAATGAGTTGTATGTTTTGTCTAAATACCAACCGTTGCTTGTATTCTGTACTTCAACAGAGAGCTGCATACATGTAGCTGAATGAGTAATTGAACTAATTACTCTAATTGGTTGGAATGAAAACCAGCATACATAATGACCTCCATGGCATGGTGCTTGACACCTTGCTCTGTGGTTTGGTGAAAATATGAAAGGTTGGCTGGTCTTTGTGTTTAGTGGCTAGATCCATTTATCTCTTAGAGAGGGTAAAGTAGCCATGCCAACCTGTTACTTTCTGGGGATTAAAGGCTAATATGCATGAGCAATGCACACCCTCGGTCTGTTACTATGCGGAATATTAGTCCATTAAACTTAATCAAACGGGTCTTTTTTTTAACCATTGTCATGGGTTATCATCACACCTTATCATTCAGTTCCCTCTGTATGTTGGAATGCCTGTACAGTAAAAATTCTTATTCAAAAGCCAAGACTCGTTATCAATGTTCTTTTATCAATGAAAATGGGTGTCATTGATAGTGTGGAGCTATCATTATGTTTCCAGTAATTCAGTGAAAAGAACCAATCAGTTTGTTTTATTGTGAAGACATCAACCTTTTCATTGGCTGAAAGAAGTTTGTGATTGACAGTCCAGTTGTAGCCCCACCCATTTTTGGTGTCATGGTACCTTACTCCCGCACCACTTCTGCACCAAGTCAAAGGGTGAACCTGTCTTCCTCATCAAATTAATAGCTATTATTATTAATTGTATAATTTAGTAACACCAATACCAGTTATGGTTCTACTGGGTGTGCTTATCTGCTAGCTTATTTTGATGTTTGTGTAAACTGGCTCTTTACCTGGTGTATGATCACATTCTGAATCAAGTGGAACATTGATAAAAGTCAGCATGACTTCTGCATCCTGCTTTGCTGGCTGACTACATAATGTAAGTATTGATTACTAGCTGACATCAGTTATCTTGTTTCATACACCTGTGTTTCAGCTTAAACGTTCAGTGGTGTGTTCAAAGATGTTTCTGACTCCTGCAGCAAGAAAAAAAAACAGGCCAATTCAGAATGAAGCTTGCAACCAAAGTTAACCAGTTAAGAATTAAAGAATTGCAAACGTCGGTTGCTGATTCTGTGTTTCCAGTGTGTTATGGGCACCCCATGCCCTCTGTGTGACCCCAGCCCTGAGGAAACCTGGCTGGCATGCCCATGGAGGAGGTTATTTGCGTCTTTCTCTGAACAGATTGGTTGGGATTAGGGGATACCGTCTTTAATCGGTCACATGCGATGGCTGTTTAGCGCAGTCTTGGCAAAGTGACTCTGTGACACCCTACCCTGGATTTCATAACGGCCGACCGCAATTGAAACTCGTGAATTGGGACACACTTTTAGCTGTTCTTTAATAGATACTTTTACAGTCTGTCAAGGGATTATTTTGCTCTCTGGAAAGACAGGAAAATTAAATTTCTAACCAAAATACTAATTCTATCACAGGATGTGATCAACAGGATGTGGCAAGGCAGCAGCTGAAGGATGTAAAAATTTGTCAAGAATGTTATGCCACTGAAGGAAAATGTGTGGGTGGACCAGCAGGGGGCACTGCGCCGTAGAAGATTCCATGAGGAGTCATTATTTGTCCCATGACGTCAGTAGAGTAGGGAGGGGCCTGGTCGAATTCTCCAAATAGTGTTCTACAGGTGGTTGCCTAATCATCCACCTCAAATGTGGACAGTTTCACACAACCGCTCCTGCCCTGAACCCCTCTGATTCTCATCGTCATCACTCCAAATGTAAAATTAAACTGAGCTCTCAGTTGACTTCTTTGATGTAATTATATGGTTTTATTATTAAAAAATTCTGAAGTAATGTTACGTTATATGACTGATGTCATAAGGAATCATTCACAGAATAAAGGATTAGTTGTACAGAATTTTCTTGACTTTTGCAGTAGCTTTTCCATGCTGTGAACACTTATTTGAGTTGTTGAAATTCCGGTCTTCATGTCGCGATTCGGCTGAAATTCCGTTATTTTCTGAATTTTAACTAGGTTATGGGCACCTTCTTCCGACCAAGATGCAATAACAGCGTTGTAGCGGAATGTAGCTGCGTGTAAGCTTTCTCAATAATCTCCCTACTCAGATCCCGGGAACTGGCTGTTCTCAGAGGAACCGAGGCTGTGTAACTGCGCTGGGAAGCATCTGGCGGAAAACGCGAAGGGAGGGAAAAAACAACTGCCCTGCGTGCCTGTGGGGCAACTTAAAAATAAGCATTTACCGTAACAGCATCTGTTTCTGAAATATCGGATTTACTTATATGAAGTAACATCCAACTTTGATGTGTATCCTGAAATCTGCGGTTTTACCGTTGTGTAATGCTAAAAAAAGAGATAAACATTCAAGAACTTGGATGGTTTCTGGAAATAATCTGATACATTATGAGTTTGTGTGCGAGTGTTTGTGTGTATGTGAAAACACGGAGAATGTTTTCCAGCCTGTCTGTGGCGGTATTATAAAAACATATCAAGTGTTTGACCCTTAAGTCCAGTTAATTGTTAAAGCTAAATCCCACGAGCGAGAGCCGCTGGGAGCTCAAGAGTGACGGGGTTCACCTGCGCGCGCAAATGATCCGCCTGAGTGAGTGAGCTGGGAGGGGGAGTCCCGACCGAATGGATCACACAGGCAAAGGAATTACCTTTTACTCTATTCTCAATGATTTACCGCCGTCACATCTAAGTCGCACAGTTAAGCCAATCTCTCAAGACCTAAGAATAACTCTGGAAACTAGACAGGTGGATTCAAACGCGGCTAACAGAACATGTTTACATTCTTTGGAAGGAACGTCTGTTGTATCACGAAGGACCTTCCACGGTTTAAGTGTGGGAAAGAACTGTTTCTTTAGGCTCATAGACTGCTACCAAACACAGTAACTCTCAGTTATGTGATGACAATCAGATGAAACTTCAAAGTGGATCTGGGTAATTTCCAAGGAAACAAAATCACCTTTCCATTATTGTTTTCAAATGTTTATTAGTGCACTATTGAAAAGAAGTTCTCTGTAACATGTTAATAAGAATGCTTAAAGATAAAACCCAGGGAAAGTTTTTGATTGGACATTGTCATGCATGCACTAACTAGTTGGGTTTAAACAGCTGATCTATAAATGTTTTTTTTTTCCTAGGCATTGAAAAACTACATGTCTAACAATAGTTTCTAACCCTGGTACAGGTAAAATGGTGTGCGTTGTGTTATGACATGATCCAGTTTTACAAATGTTTTTACAAAGAAAGGACACAGCAAAAAAAGAATAAAATCAAATTATTACAGTGGTATTTAGATATATTTTTATATATTTGCAGGGAGTCAGCTATCGAGTGTGAGTCTGACTTACGGCCTACATGTTAAATGTGTACCTTGCGGTGCTCCCAGAGCTTGTCACATCCAATTGCAGTTCTAAGTGTGCTTTAACAACCCAGACTGAAATCACAGTATAAAAAAGAGAACATCGAAGCAATTTTCTTTCACACTTTAAATCCAGTTTCTATCATTCTACTCTTACATGGCACCTAAAAAAACATCATGTTAAAATGGTCATAAAAACATTCATATGTTTGTGCATGTATAAGCTCATTCAGGAAGGCTTTTGTTTTATGGTGGACATGGCAACTTCACAACCTTGCAACAGGTAGTGAACAAGGTCTTGACACGACCAACCAAAAACTGTAGCTTTTTACTGTCTCATACAACTACTCCAGGTGCCTGATAAACGTAATTTGTTTTGATACCAAAATATCAAATTATGCTTCCTGAATTGGCACAAACATGTTAAGCTGATACACCATATCCCATCATCCCTTAGTACGATGCAATGGCACAGCTGCTGTTGGTCTCAGACTGGTGTCAAAGACCAGGTAAGGGCCAAGGGTTAATGTCACTGGTCCCCAAATTCTAGCCTTGGAAATTCACAGCATCGGCATACTGAGATGCAGCCCACGTTGGTCCTGAAAAGCAGAGGGGTGTGCCGGTTTTTATCATTAAGCCTTTACTCAGCACAGGTAGTTGCACTGTTAGCCTGTGTCACGTGCTTTCTTGAGTCTGAATAGGCTGGTGACTTTAAGGGAAAAACAAGAACCAGCCACAACCACTAGCTTTACACATTGCAAGGTTGGCCACCCCTGTGCTAGCTTAACAGCTATAACCGAGGTTAAGACGCTTTACCGAATCAAGGCGAGAAATCACTTTCTGGTGGACTGGTGTGTGTACTAATTTTTTTTTTTTTTTGTGTCTTCCAATGACTTTGGCTCAGGTGTCCATTCCGCAGGTTCCATCATCCAATCAAAGCTTAATATCTCTGTGACTAGACAACTCTACAGCAGTTCAAAATAACAGCCGCTATCTGTCATACATGATTTTCATTCTCTTATACATGAAGAGCTGAAATGTAAAATCACAGAAAAGACTGAACTAGCTAAATATCGGAGGGCGGAGTTTGGTGCAAAATTCTGACATGACCACAGCTCTCGGGACCTCCCCTTTGGTTACACTAAGCTGTAGTGCTAATATTACGTCATTGTTTGTAAAATGAATCTTGTTACTGGAGGTAATTCGAAAGGCAGCACAAACAGGAAATAAGAGTTTTATCCAACTTGTTTCCTGATTCTTGTGAACACATTTGCATTACAGGTTAATTATTTGATTTTATTTGTTTTGAAATTAATTGGTGTTGGACATAAACAAAATGGACTGGCCAACCAGTTAATTTCAATCGAGACTAAGGAGGCACCAGATTCTCTCTCAGAGTGATGCTGTAGCAAAAAGTTTCACAATGTTGAAAAACGAGCTCTGTTCTGAAGTCAGTCCAAAACCGTTCGCCTGTGCGCTCATAGCGGAAGGCTGTTTTTGTCCCCCCAAATGATCGTCACGTATATTTGGTTCCATTTACACAGGATAGCGCTGGCATAAAGACCTGCAAGCCTTTCGTCCATGCTTTGTCCAGTATTGTCTTTGATTCTCTTCATTTCATGTTGGGGTTTCCCCCAGCCATTTCTGTCAATCCTGTGGAATCCACAGACAAAAAAAGAAAAGATTTTGGAGAGGCATAAAATGGACGTCGGGATGATTATGACGTAACGGTAATTCCTGGCAAGGGTTCAAAACAGCATTTACTCATTTCTTTATTATTTTTGCCAGACCTAAGTAACTGAAAAATGTCTCTGTCGACCAAGGGAAACATTCACACCGTCAAGTGGTTACAGTGGTGAGATACGTCTTAAATTGATATTTTTATGAGACAAAGTGTGCTGACTTTCATCGTGTTTTGAGAGTGGAAGTGAGAGGGTTGGGGAAATGGTGGAAGAGCAGGCTGGAGTATAGTGCCCTAGGTTTCGCGAGGGAGGGAGCGTGTGTTCGTGAGCGAGGGGCTCTCGACGACGCCATGTGCGGGAAAGAACGAAGGGATGGAGGGGATATAGGGTATAGCGGCCAGCAGCAATGGGCTGGTCTGCGGGCTGTCTCGGGCGACAGCGGGATGACGACGTCATCCTGGTCCCAGACGTGGAAGGCGTTGGTGTGGGCGAGAGGGTGGCCCGAACCTATGTGCGTGGGCGTGATGCAGCGCAAGTCGCTGTCCTTCTCTGAGTCCTCCTCGTTCGGGCCCAGCACACAGTCTGCAGGGAGAGAAACAGCACAGCGTATAAGTTGAATGATCTAAATTTGGGGGCTACACAGCAAGCAGCTCAAATTCACTGATTTGCATTTTTCTTCTCCATGTAGACATTGGCATACAACTTTAATTATTGAAATGACTTTACGTGGACCCCTGGCTTCAAACTTCATCACACGTATAAACGGCTGTTCTGTAAGAGCAGGCATGTCCTAAAGTAATCCTAATTTGTTCATTTAGTTTGAAGTTCATCCTACATGTTGCAGTTTTCTTATTTTCCTTCTTAATGTTCAGTATAAAACTGAACGTTAATAAAGAATCCTAGCCTCATACACACACAAACACACACACACACACACACACACACACACACACACACACACACACACACACACACACACACACACACACACACACACACAGACATTATGCATCGTGATAACAGCCTGGTCCAGCTTCAACAGAAGGTATAATTCTTTGGCTTGTACAAACCTGCAACATCCCGAGCCAGATCCTTGATCAAATGGCCAACGATAGCGTAGGCTACAGCGACCACCACCAGAGCCGCCATCAGAAGGTACAGCACCGCTTTGGGTAGCGGGATGAGGTCCCGGGTCGCCGGTTTATACTCCTTATAGAGCTCATCTTCGGCGCCAGGGATGGAGTACTGGTACGCATGTCCAGCGTCATCAGTGTAGTTAAAACCGGTCGCGTTCACACTATTCATGGTGACCCAACAAGTGTTGCTTAGCGATGACTGAGTAGATTTTTTTGTTGTTGTTCTACCGTTCTAAGATTTTGACATTTTGACAGTTGCAAACAACAGAGTCCGGCTTTGATGCGAATCCTAGACTGTCGTCACCATCAGTTTTGTTGTTTTTCGTCCTCAAAATTATGATGCTACTGTCATGATTTATATGGTGGCTTTATCCGCTCCAAGTGTCTTCAGATTTGTCCCTGTAAATGTAAAAAAAAAAAAAAATGAGTTGAAAGCGTGCAGTTGCTCGTTGTGTTTATCGTTTCATTTGTTTTCTTTACGCACACCAGGTGCAAGGTCTTTTGTGATCTTACGTGAAGTTAACTAAGGTTAATATGATTATGTTCTCCAGCAGACCCTCAAAGCGGTTTGACTTACAAAGAGTCCATTCAGTGTTACATTTGTCGAAGTAGTTTTAGCATTGGAAATTAACATTATGCGAGACTTACGTTTCAAAAAAGCTTTTTAACGGTAGTTGGTTCACATTGGTCAGCCTATAATTATACTCTATAGGCAAACTGACCGGGGCACCGTTCATTAGTGTAAGTTAATATGCCCCGTTTAGACTGTAAATAAAGTTTATCACTTATAATACGTAACCATGTATTATATGTGATATTAGCTATACATGATAATTGCATTACAATATAATGTAATAGTTTGTTTCACTTACGGATCTTTCCTGGTTGAGCCGTTGTCAGAACTCAGACAATACCAGTGTCACCAGTTAATTTTGCGTGTAGTTCGTCATATCTATTTACTCAAATGTATTTTGAAACTTATAAATTATTCTTATGCAAATAAATGAGGAAGTCCATGTGCTGGATTGTCTGGAGTTGAGGGAAAAGTTCCTTTGATGTCGCTGTCCCCGGTGCTGAAATGCATCACACGCGGTAGTCCCTGCAGCAACCGAAGTGAATTATCCGGGCCGCCCACTTCTCTCTTATCTTCACCGAGCTAAACGATTGGATGGCTTATAAATGCAATCAAGTATTCCCGCCTCCGTTTTCGCGCTTAAGCCCCTGCCGAGTGGCCAAAAAGCGACCGATTATTTTTAACCGAATTTACAAGAATTAGTAAGTAAATCCAAATCGCTTATTAAACGGTATTCACTGTTCGTTGTAATTATTTTCACACACCTGAAAAGCTTCAAGAATCAAGAGTGCCTGTTACGTGTGTTGGAGTGCGCAAGTTTGTTGTTTTAGTGACAGTAACACCTTACCTGTATCCTATTGTCTGATGCTATGAATAGTCAACAATCTAAATTGGTCATTATCAAACCACTTGGATTAACAGGCCTAAGTACCTAAATAGATTTTTTTCCATTCTTGAGGCGCAGTAAAAGACAATGGCAGTGGACATGCCATTTTTTTCCTTTGCATGGTTTTCTACTGACTGGAGAATGAGATAACACCTGTACAAATAGGCTACTGTTGCTTTGAATCTGTGTTACTAGTTGCACATGTTGTCCAGCAATGGGCTGTTTTGAATGTACCATTGAGATTATTTTGTCTTCTTTCTTTTCTGAATGGTAATGTGCATGGCGCTTGCCCAGTACATTGTTGTATGGAGGTCTACAATCTCTCCCTCTCTACAATCAGATGAAAACATTAACAGAACTTTTTGTAACTGCAGTTATGTAGGTAATTATGCATCTGTACCAAACAGACAGACGTGTAATAATAATAAAGTAATAATTTATTTTCCCTCTGTCTTAGTGCATCACATGATTAGACATACACTCCTAGAAAAAATGCTCCATAAAGGGTTGTTTTTTAACCCTTAATGGTTCTTCACTGATATGAATATTGCTCAAGGGTTCTCCATGGAACCTGATTCTGAGGGTTATGTAAAGAACCCCTGAAAGATACCATTATGTAAAAAGAACCTTTAAGGGTTCCCCCAGCATGACACACAAAGAAATTTTTGTTCTAAGAGTGAATTGGATCAAGCAGGTATAAAAACTTTTATGGTTGGATAGGAATTCAATCTACATTTGATATTTGTCAGGTTATGATATTGACAAAGTTTTACTTCAGAAATTGTCTTTATTTTTATTTTATTTTTTTTTTTTTTTACAAAATACAAAAAATATGCCATGTCAGTATACACTCATAGAAAACAAGTGATTTGTAGAATCTTTAAAGATTTTTCATTTTTCCTGCTGGGGGAACCCTTAAAGGTTCATCTTAGATACAGATATGTTTAAGGGGTTCTTTATATAACCCTCAGAATAAGGTTCTGCAGAGAACCTGTGCGTGAAATCCATATCAAAGAAGAACCTTTAAGGGTTCCCCCAGCAGGACAAGTGAAGAACCCTTTAGGAACGGTTTTTTTCTAAGAGTGTATCTCTTTATAGTGATTGTTTTCACTCAGTGTTGTCTCTGTAAATGAAAATTAAATTCCCAACCTGCAGTTCTGAAACTTGCTAACTGATCAACATTTGTAGGTTCCTCTCTCAGCTGAGCTCATTTTGGGTAATGTTCTTTTATTGCTGCAAATGGATAAAAAATGAAAAAAAAAAGAAATTAAATGGCAAAAAAAAAGAGTCTAAGCTATGGTCTTATATAACAGCGTGAGCATGGGAATGTATTGGATTTGATGGTTTTATAATGTTGCCGTTCT
The DNA here is from genome assembly GCA_022829145.1 of Albula goreensis. Classification (NCBI taxonomy): domain Eukaryota; kingdom Metazoa; phylum Chordata; class Actinopteri; order Albuliformes; family Albulidae; genus Albula; species Albula goreensis. The sequence continues at coordinate 4,378,565 of CM040762.1, forward strand.
AAAGCTTCAGCAGACATGCAAAGAGGCCGGTGAGATTGTGCCATTAGCCCCTCCCCCCCCCTCCCATTTCCTGATGGCTTCAAAGCCACAATTACCATGGGTACAAAAAACCTAGAGATTATCTCATCAGACAATCGGGATGAAAAAATGAGGACTTTTTGTACCGAAATTGTCAACATGGCAGTCTGGGGTAGAAAACAAAAGCATAAGGCCTCATAGAGATGTCGGCTCTTTGTGTCTTTGTGTATCAAAGGAAGCCAAGCTGCTCCTACAGAAATTCTCCTGGCTGAATCCACAAAGAAGTTCCTTTCTTCCCAACACCTCATCTAAAGAGCATGGATATGTGAACCCAATTTGTTGTTGTTTGTTGTTCGTATGTTACTGTTGTCACAAAATACAAAACAATACAAGCTAAGTTTGGCCAAAAGGCCTGTTCTTACCACAAATGTGCTGACGCTTTCATGTTCAATACGAACCTCACATTGTCATTTCGTAAGAACATGAGGTTGATGGGGTTTTTGCATACATTGGAAATCACAGTACTACTCAAGCAGCCTTATGGTGCTTATTTCTGTTGCTTGTTTTGACACAGTTGTGGTTTATTGCAGGGGTCCTCAACCACCGGGCCGCGGACCAGTAACGGGCCGTGGGTCATTTAGTACCGGGCAGCAAAAAAAGAATAAAAAGTTTTTATTTTATTTACGTTAGTCCATGAGGTATTTTGTTTTGAAAAATGACCACTGGTGTCCGTGCTATATACATTAGTCTGTAGGGTATGTAATAATTAAATTATATACTATGCACTTCATTGTGTTTTGTTATGCGCGTAAACCCCCCGCGTCCATGAAAAGATTGTCTTGCATGAAACCGGTCCGTGGTGCAAAAAAGGTTGGGGACTGCTGGTTTATCGGACTTGTAATTATGATGTCATAGTCATGAGCCTGAGAACTGAGGGTTCCATCTCAGGATTCTGAGAGGTTAAAAGGGTAGCGCCACAGCGACTTCAGTACGGCTGGTGATGCCAAAACAATGACAATACAGACAGGACACAGAGCACCAGGGTCCGAGTGCCCCATATTCACTGTTTGCCAGAATCAATTGAATAAGCAGCTTTGAAAGCATCTTAGAGTTGAACATTCTGTTGTTGCAATTTCTTATCATCATTAAGCCATTCACTCATAAAAAAAAATAGACTCAAGACTGAATGAGAAAAATCTTGTGGTAGATATCCCCTTTCAGACGGGTTCACAAGTATCAAGCGATTAAGAAGGGGATTATTTGTCTACAGAGATATATTTGGGCAGGGGAGCATGGGAAATCACGAGTGTGGGATTGGGTGATGAAAGGGAGAGGAGAGGAAGAGGAAAGTGAGGGACGATGACAGAGAAAAACAAGAATAGAGGACACAGAGTGACAGAGTGTGAAAGGGAATGGGGGGAGAGTGTGAAAGTGAATGGAAAGAGTGAGAGAGACAGAGCTATGTGTGTGAGAGAGAGTGTGTGTGTGTGTGTGTATTTCTATCTGTATGCAGGCATGTGAGTGTGTTTGTGTTTTATTATGTATATTCCAGCGTAAGTGTACGTGTATTTGTGTCTCTGTGTGAATGTGTGTATATTCCTGTCTGTTTATTCTTCTGTGCATGTAAGAAAATGTGAGTGTAGGTTTCTGTCTGTATTAGAGTGTGTGTATTTGTGTCTGTATGGGATTTTGTGTGAGAGTGTGCATATATGTGACTGTCTGAGTGTGTGTCTAAGTGTGCATGAGTGTGTGTGTATATTCATGTCTGCATGTGAGTATGTGTATTCCTGTGTTTGTGTGTGTGTGCGTGTGAGTTTCTGTGAGAGTGTGTGTATTCATTTGCGTTTGCATGTGTGTGGATGTGCGTGTGTACAACAGCGTGGCTCTGAGCTTGATTAAAATGGAGGTGGCGTCATGGCGCCCTCTGAGCAACTGTGACCTAGACATGAGCCCAGGGCACTGATCTCACATGGGGGAACCAAAACGCAAATCCACCCACATCCTGGAGCCGCCCAGACCCCGAGCAGAGTTGCCACAGGAAATTACTGCAGACGGACAGAGCGGCCATAGCTTAGTGTTTGGTTGCAGTTCAGCTTATTGGACATAGGAGAAGAATAGGGTTCATTTGGAGGGATACTGGAAGCCTGGAGGAAGTTCTGCTCTAGTGATACAGACAGGAGAGCAGCAGTGATCATCGCACTGTAATGTATTTTTATTAAAAATCATTTGACGGCAAGCAAAGGAAATCCAATGAATGGCACTATTAAACCGAAACAAGCATTTCTAAAGAGAAAGTCAATGAAAAAAGTGGTACTGGTGGACTGGAGGGTCACTGGCATGGACTGTTAGGTTTTTGTGGTTTCCTTTCACTGTTGTGGTCCATTTTATTCTCGGGCAACAACGGTGTGTCGACTCTTTACCCAGCAGTCACTTTAATTAACAACTGAAGTGCTGAACCACGCTGACAACCAGCAGGCACTGTGAACCTCCGGGACTGTAGTTTGACACCCCCCATCCCCAACCCATTTTAAACTTGCAAGATTTTTTTGGTCTGCTTTCCATACATTGCGGGCCCAGGTTCATCTCTGCATCCTGTGTCCGTTTTCTTCTCCCCTCTCTCTTTCTTTCTGTGACTGCAGTCTATTTTAGGGCTCATATTTCAATGAAATTTGGCCCCGGGTTTGACTTTGTTTCTTCCCCTCTCTCCTTGATGCTGTTGATTGCCTCCGCTGAAGATGTCCCTCTCGGAGTGTCGCGTTCCTCCGCTGAGGCAATGGAGAGCCGGCATGACCTTGCGGGAGCTGATCGTAACCCTTGCCCTAAACAGACCTTTATATGATGTGACAGATTGGAGAAATTAATTATTATATTGACAACAATAAGAGAAATGCCATAGATATATTTTTCTATTAACAGCAATAACTGTAGCCATTACTAATACACTAGGTCACATAAATGATTGGGCTAGTTGACTAACTAAGGGCAGAAACTGGCATGAAATACAAAATAAAAGCAGCCCACTTTACCCACCCTGTTATACACAGAGTGAGGGTAGCAAACCCTGTTTTAAGGGGCTTTAGGGTGTGCAGTTTTATGTTAACACCTGATTGAGCCAAGCAGCAGCTCATCAGTATCACAGTCTGAATTATGTGTGCTAGTTCTGGGTTGGAACCAAAACCTGCACACCTTAAGGCTCTCTAGAAGCAGGGTTCCCTACCCTGATGTTGAGCAAATAATACACCCATTTTTGCAAGTCCTTTTACATGACGGGAAGATTAAATATGTATTTCACTGTATCATGCCTTTACTGAGTCCTTTTCTCTGTGTTATTCTGACTGCTGCAGTGAATATCTGTATTTTTAAACCCAAAGTGCTGGCAGGTGCTCTGGTTTCCAGAGGAGATCTGGAGACATCACTGTCGTGGCTCGGTCTTTTTGCAGGAAGGTGCCAGGCTGATTTTCACAGCATCGGTTCCCAGCTGTTTGCACAGCGCCCAACGTCGAAACAAATTTTATTTAGCTTAGTGGAAAGTTAACCAATTCACTCCTGGCTCAATGGCATGCCACTGACATCCTTTACAGCCAATATGGTCATTGGTCCATATCACTGAGTCATTGATACTACATTGTAACTCCAGTTTTTGATTCAGTGAAACTTTATTCCTCCATCTCTACTTTAGCAGCCCTTCTTAGGTAAGATTGTTGACCACTATAAAAGTGGCAGCAACTGATATGTGCAGTAGTCACTTACTTTGGGGAAAAACTGGATACTGATCTTTGTCTCCCATTCAAATCAGTGGTGTTAGCTCTTAGAGCACCACGGGGTGTGTATATTTTTGCAGTTACATAGAATTAAAATTAATTGTATTAAAGCAGATGACTATACAGTTAACTCAGCCAATCTGGTTCCTTGGGTCTGATTTAAGGGGAATAGAAAAAACAACCACCGAGAGAAAGTGATGGGAAAGCAATGTACTGTGGCAGCAGAAATTGGTGGAACTACAATTAACTGTCAATCACTGATTTGCTCTACCCAATCAAAAGGAGTATGTTACTGAAAACACCTGACAGCTCCACCCATTTTTGGTGTCATGGTACTTGAATCTTCCATCACTGCCTTATGGCTCACCAATGGCAAGGGTGAATACTGCTGATTTTATAAAACTACCACTGTATTTGCTGAAAGAAAGAACAGGCTATCACCAGTTGTATGTGTGGTACCGTCGCAATAGTTTCATCATAGCTTTCAGCGATGGTAGGGCAGTGAGGCCACCCAAGCCCTCCCAATGCAGTGTTATACAAGCCCTCTTGGGGGGAGGGTGGAGATTATTTATAGTTCCCAAAAAAGGACCTTTCTCCCCGTATTACCATTGTACCATTAATTTGGTTCCCAGGCTCTGTAGGGATAACTTTATCTCTTCCATTTGGAGATTGGTGTATCTATCTTCTCTATGAACTGAGATCACAGTACCATTTTAACTTATTTTTGTAATTCCCTCTGCCAAATTAATTATCTTACCTAGTCTTGCGTCAGGGAGGCATGAGAGACCATTTGAGGTTTGTGGTTACCAGGTAAACATAAGGGGTGTTATGGCTGACCTGTGTACACAAACTCTTTCATCTGTTAGATTAAAGGAGTCCCTTCAAAACACGAACAGCTGTCTTACATTTGTAATTATTACCAGGTTAGGAAATCCAAAATCTAAGTTAGTTGTCCTGAAAGGCTCCTGTCAATTTTGCAACAACATTGACTTACCGTATAAAAACATGCGAGATTATCCCGTCAGTAGGACAACTGTAACTGTCGGTGGTTACAGGTGTTCGAATCGTTGATACTTGTTACAGTGGCGCGCGCCCTCTTTCAAGTTAGATTTCCAGTCCGCGTGGAGTGTCCTGTAGCGGTGAGACCGTTACTCTGGCCTGTGTCGACGAGTCAATGACTTTGAAAGACCGGTAATGTTTTTGGCTATAAATATATCATATAAAGATAGCAAACAAGCTAAATACTTGGACCATTACATGTTAACGTTTTATAGAAGTTTATTGGACGACAAGAAAGCTGACTAGCGAACATTATCATTATCTGGCTCGTTGCCACTGGCGTTAGTAGTGTTAACTAAATTACTAGCTAGCAAGCTAATATGAGCTTACCTGCTTCATGCTAACGTCAGAAACCTCATGATTTTTATCAAGCCTAAATAAGATACTTACATTTGCCGAACAACATGTCAGAGATAAGCTGTAATCCACTGTGAGCCTCTGCAATGAAATAACAATACATTGTTTTATCTATAATTCAACTGAAATGAAACGTTCAGTTTCAGCTCATTTTCATCTTTACGGTGGACATCTTGCAGTTTCAAACAAATAGTCGTTGGCGTTACTTAGTGATACGTTATTAGTTAATTTGCTAATTGATAATGTGGATGTGAAAAATAGGCTTCCTGTTTGTAAACAGATTCGTTATGGTTGCTATTTCAACTGTGTTTTCTGGAATGGTTTACAAATTGGATGTATTTTAAAGGTCTACAAAAATATTACGCATTGATAAAGAGTTGAACAACCATGAATGAATCCGCACTCTTTTTATTTTGAACATGTTAGGTACCAGACTGTTGCTGGGGACAAAGAAGGATCTTAGCTGTAAGACAGTTGTCACCTAAAGGTCATGGATCAGTTCTTTGGGAAACTGGGCTGCACCTCTCAGTCAACACCCAAGCCTAAAGAGAGCGCCACAGCCCAGGTATTGCATATGAAAAGAATATTAGTTAGAGTTGAACACAATAAAATTTTATCGTTTATGTCTTATGGAAGCAGCTGAGGTATGAGGAATTTGAGATTGAACTGAATGGAACTGGTCAGAAGGTGGCTTTGCGACCTTACTGTAAATTCAGACAAGTGAAACTAAACCTACACCAACAATATACTTTTTACATTAAAAAGAATGTAATGTTATTTTTAGTAATAATAATATGAATAAGCTAGGACCTATGTTACCTAGAGACAACTTATTTTATTATTATTATTCCTTTGCTGTGTGTTGTATCTTGCATTTTTATATAGTTATTTAAATTGATTATCTATTAAATCAACTTTTTGCACACTGGCATATTTTTTTGTAGGTTTAGGTGGGAAGTGTTGTGAGACAGTGAAATTATAAATGGTACAACAAAAATATTGATTGATGGATTTTTGGATCAGTCTCCTGCTATTTCAGGGTGAAAGATCCTTATGGCCATTTTCAGTTTGCCCTTGAATAATGTAACTCATACTCCAAAACATTCACAGGGTCAAGTTAGACAAACACATAGCGTTTGAGCAGAATTTGGCACGCTGTCTTCCTGCAGACCTAAATACATTCAGATTCTATTCTTGCGATTAATCAGTAAGTTGTGGGCTTGATTTTGGGGAAATGTGTCTCTCTTCACGCCTTCCTTGAAGGACTCATCCTCACTGCACTGGCTCACTTGGGCTAAGCCCTGGGACTGCCCCCTTAACCCTCACATGGGGAGGGTCATACTCTCTTATTTCCCCCTCTACCTCAGGCCCGGGAGGAAGGGCCAGGCCCTGACCATGACATGTCTGATGAGAGGGCCTCCTTCACCAGCCTGGACGAGAGCTACGAACAGCACGGAAGGTGAGAGAAAGAGAGTGCATGCTCCAGTCAAAGCACTGCAGCGCATGGCTGTGGCTCAGACATGTGCGGTTTAGGCCGAAAGCCTACTGGGAAATTTAAATTGGCCCCTAATCCCCCTCTGTAATTCCTCTGGTTTCTGAGTAGAGGCGGGTAATTCTCACTGGACTGGTGTCAGAGGCGGTATGGAGCTGCATGTCTTTAGCTCTTGCTCTTTCAGCTTGGCCCCACTGCTTTATTTAGCATTTTTGATGACACCCCACGTCCAGCATGTTTACTCGTAAGCTTGAGTCTGTAACATCAGTGAATCATCAAATGATTTCTCAGTAACATTTTTGATTCTGTACTGTTTGTGTTGTCGTAATTATGCCAGTAATTTGATAAATATACTTTCAAAATGTGTACCAAGTTTTTGATATTTTTTTGAAATGTGTAATTTCTATAAGAATCAAATTCAATGTAAAAACTCACATAGATGCAGGACAAAACATATTATGACATACTATCAGAAGACAAAGTCTGTACTCATAACTTTCATAAAGGTGAATTAATTCAGGTGTGCTGTAGTCTGACATTGTGCCTGTCTTTGCCTCCCTTCTGCAGTGATGATTCTGGTATTAGCATGTTCAGAAGGGAGGCGGACAGCGAACAGAGGAGCGGAGACTCGGCCTACTTCTCTTCCCTCAGCTCCAGGGTGGACCAGATTGGCAGGAGGGCCCAGGACCTGGTGGAGAAGATCAACGAGAGCCGCGCCGCTGACCAGGAGATCATGAACGAATTCCAGGACAAGCTAACCAAGAAGGTGTTTTATTAAAAAGACTCAAAAACTCATCATTTATATCTGAAACACTCAAACCAGTACCCTCCTCTGCACTGTAACTGTGGATTGACAGGGTCACTGACATCAGGTGTCAGTCAGATTCCAGTCCCAGGGACCTGAGGTATATGTAGATTTTTCAATGTGATCAGCAGTTAAGTTAAATACTTGAATGTGAGGTAATCTAACTAGAATGCATGCAGGTCTGTGTTGAATGCAGGTCTGTTGAGATCACTCTGTAATTCCCAGGTGAGTGAGGTGTGCCAGCAGGTGAGGGAGCAGATGTTCAGCAGCTATGAAGCCACGGGGCGCCTGATGGAGTCCAGGCTACTGGAGCTGTCTGAGGTGCTGGGGAGGAGCAGCCAGCTCATCGCTGAGCTGCAGAGCGCCAGCCACACCCTGGCAGCCATCAACAAAGGCCTGTGCAAGACAGCAGAGCAGTAGGCACCACCCTTGCCTCAGCCAATAAGGGCTCTGCTGCAGGAGGGTCAGACTCCAGGTCCTGGCAGTCTGCAGCGTCTGCTTACCTATTAATAGCTCGATACTATCAGCAGCAATGGTTATAGCTGGTCATTAGCTTTAGTATCTATGTTAGGAAGAGTATCATCTTGTAGAAAGATGAACACACCTTGGAGGAAGGCCAGCTTTCCAAGGAAGTGCAGACAAGGGATCTCCCTTATGGTCCTATATTCTCCTGCATATTCCAGTGCATTTCAACAAGAAAGCTTAATTGAAGTTACAGGTTAGCTGAGGAGTTCCCCACAGCTTGTTTACAACAAAATAAATTTAGTTGCAAATTGAAATGAGGCTGCAAAAACCTGCAGACACTGTGGCCCCCCCAGGCCTGGAATAGAAGGCTCCTGAGAATGCCCCACCCCCCCTCAGTGATTGTCACAAAGCAGCTGTTCATTGCTGTCTGTAGGGAAAAACCAGCTGCTTCACAGAGGAAGAGGAGCTTGAAAAGAGCTTATGTTTATTGTTAATAAAAACAGCAGTTTGTTACAGCATTCTAGTGTCAATCCATCATTAATCCTTACAACCCTGTCATAGTTAATCTCTTTACACAATAGGTTCTGTAAAGCAGCGTATCGGAGGTTGTTTCACATTGGGGATTACAGCCTGCTCTGTCTTTTTCCATGTGTACGGGTGGCACTGAGAGACTTGCTACGTGGATGCGATTGAGCTCGGAGTGATCCACCGTCCCTGGTGCTCTAAAAATGGAAGAGGACTGGATGCTCTAAGCGAAATGAAAATTGACAAGAACAGAAATCCCCAACAGCCCCATCCTCCAGAATTATAAGGGCCATTTCTTAATGAACGATTTTCAACTCCAAAAACACTTCCTCCCCCTCCCCCCACAGATGGGGAAAATATAACAAATATGTAATCTAGGATTAGGTCAACTAGGATTAACGTGTGGTCTAGGCCACTGCAGACCATCATCGTTAGCACCACTCTGCTTACCTATCAGTCTATCACAATGAGTTAATAGGCCATCCTTGTTGCAGGACTGTTACAATGCAAATACAGATTATATAACAATACCAACACTGAGAGAATCTGCAAAAGGCTTTATTCAAATGCCTACCAGCACATGCCTTCCAAGCCATGTGAGGTTGCAATGACAAAAGGTTTTTAGCTGGAGAGCGGGTACAGAGAAACTGATTCCTAAAGTGCAAACAGTATTTATTAAAATGATTATTTTCAACCAAAAACCAAAAGCCGTTTCTGCCCCGCTTCAAGGACAATACTTATGTAATTACAAAAATACCCTTAAATGACTCAAAATGTTACACTAGTTTATGAGTTTTACATCAACGCAGGGTAAAAGTAACTTTTCCATTAAAATGATTTACTTTAAATTGTAAAACGCGGTGTCAAACTAAAGTGTAATGCTTCGGATTAGTGGTTAACCTCATAACTGTCTTCTGACCGTTTCCAGTACTTGAGAATTGACACAGGGGAAGTGTTTATTGGACACAGGTAAACAGTGTACATATGCTTACTTAAAGCCGATGTTTAAACACTTCCCCTGGGTTACACTGTCTCATTTTCAATGTTGTTTGTCTCTTTATACCACCACAGTTGCGAGAATTCAGCCACGCTGAATTTTCTTGATCTAATTTCCTTTCAATTTAGATATTGCTTATGGAAGACCATCTTGATGAAGAGAACAAATCTCTCCTACGTATTAGGAATATCTTACCATATCTATTATGAAGTGAAAACCTATTAACTATGTCCAAATTCAAATGCAGCACATTTTTATCCCTCCCCACAAGAGTACAGATGTTGCAGTTATATTCTTAGGGATGGACACCCAGCTGAGAGAAAGTCTTGTACGATTAGTCCCATTACAACAGCAGACTGAGCAGAACGTGATTACGGAGTCCAGAGTCCAGGGCTCTCCACTCTGGAGAGGGCAGCAGCGGAGGCCTACTTGTCCACAGTGAAGGACTGCAGGCCGGTGATGGCTCTGCCCAGGATCAGGGCGTGGATGTCGTGTGTTCCTACAAAAACCAGGCACACAGAGGAAAAAGAGCAAAACCATATTTAGGGCAGTCTGTTAATGAGTCAACTTGCAAGAGATGATGGTCACAAGGGAGTAATTAAAGTAGCACTGGGGAGGGTGTCATTTTCCTCATTAATTATCACATACTGAATTGTAAGGAGGCTTGTAAGGTGAAACTGAATGTGAATGCGATTCCTGTACCTTCTTGCATGCTATGCTAGGTCTTGTTTTTCCTAACCGTCTGTGATGTACCTATGAATCCCCACTGTTCACCCTCTGTTACTGCCCCCATGTGGACAACTGGTCAGTGTTAGTCAGTCCTGTGCTCATGGTCACTGTGTGGATGTGTTTATCTGGTCAGTCTGGCCACATTACTATGTATGAAACGAGATCTGCAACGCCCTCAAGTGGTGACGCCCTCTGCTTCAAGACAAGACACGCATCTGTCTCAACTTGGACATTGCTGCCCTCTGCTGGTGACATACTGTATAGCCAGGCCTTCACTTTTGGCTTTGTTTACACAATTTTATTCCACTATTTTTTGGGGTTTATTAAACCCTAGTCTTCAAGGAGAACTGGACAACTCTCTCTGATTCTGTTGATCTTTCTGTCAGTCTTTCTCTCTCATTCTGTTTCTTTCTGTCTGTCGCTCCCTCTCTCTCTGCAGTCCTCACCTTCATAAGTGTTAACGGCCTCCAGGTTCATGACATGGCGGATGATGTGGTACTCGTCAGCGATGCCGTTCCCGCCCAGCATGTCTCTGGCCTGCCTGGCGATGTCCAGGGCTTTGCCACAGCTGTTTCTCTTCAGCATGGAGATCATCTCTGGAGCTGCCCTGTTTACCACAGACAGACAGATAAACAGACTGTGTACAAAAACTTTAAAGTTTTGTCCTTCCTCCCTTCACCTGATCTTTAGAGCATTGACAGGTCAGATGAAATGGTTAATGGTTATGGTTACGAGATAGGGATGAATGTCACTTGAGTATTCAGAAGGGGCCTCTTTTTTATTATCTAAAGGAGGTATCTAGGAATGCAGACAGGCCATAAGATACAAATGAGATTGGGAGGTTTGTGAAGGTCCAGCTACATTACACTGAAAGCAGGTGAACTCAGAGCGACCCGCTCACTTTTTCTCGTCGATGAGTCGGCCCAGCTGCAGGCAGGACTGCAGGCCAATGGTGATCTCTGTCAGCATGTCGGCCATCTTCTTCTGCATCAGCTGGTTCCTGGCCAGGGGGACACCGAACTGGATCCTAACAGACAGATGTTAAAAAGATGATGTGGCAGGGAAGTCCTATATGCAGCTAATCTCAAACTACAGATACTCAATCTGAATGTCTGGATTATGTCAGTTTATGTGCAGTGATTTTTTTTTAAATTTATTTATTTATTTTTTTACATAAGCCACCTGAAAGCTTATTTTCTTATCAGAAAACGATCTAGCTCATAACATCCTATACATCCTGCCTACAGGTTAGTCAGAAGTAGTAACCGACTATTGGTTTGTTGGTTTCTTTGTTACTCTTAAGTGTTAAAATAACAGTTAACATTAACAGGAACTTACATTATCTATCATCCTTTACCTCTTAAATTATCAGTTAGCCTGAACTGTAACTGCTAATAAATACATTTATACAACAGTTCGTTCCGACCAAGTACCTAAAACCGAATCACAGCCATGCTGATATTCAGTTTAACAGCACTCCCTCTCATGTGATATTGCTCAAATACAGTATCAGTTGAGTTCCGTTGGTCTCTCACCTGTCCAGTGTGTACTGTCGCGCTGCGTGGAAGCAGAATTCAGCAGCCCCCAGGGCTCCCCATGCGATCCCATACCGAGCGTTATTCAGACAGCCAAAGGGACCCTGTCCAGATGCAGAGCAGGGGAGAGAGTTTCAGCATCAAACTTTATATTCCCCCTCCTTCGAGTCCCCATACCATCTCTGCAAAGCACGGCAGCCGGGTTGTCGGTTGACCTGCCAAGTGCTAAAGAGGTAAAAATCGAAGTAAAACTCACCGCCAGCCCGGAGACTTTGGGCAGCAAGTTTTCTTCGGGCACCTCCACCTCGTCCATGACGATCATGCCGGTGGCGGACGCCCGCAGGGAGAACTTGCCCTCGATCTTGGGCGTGGTCAGGCCCTTCATGCCGCGCTCCAGGATGAAGCCCCGCACCCGCCCGTCCTCGCATCTGGCCCAAACGACGCAGATATCCGCCACCGGGGAGTTTGTGATCCTGCAAGGGGGAGGAGCCAAGGTCAAAGACACGCCTCATCAGGAAGGTAAGGAGAGGAGAAACCATCTGCCATGTCTACCAATGGTAACACTGTATCTAAACCTCATCATAGATGGTTTTTACAAATTTCTCCAAATCCTACACTTAAAAAAATATCCAACGTTCCATAATTCTGGAAATTTGCATTGCTATTGTAATCCCATTTTACAAACATTTGTTGGACTATCTTATTTTTCATCTGATTTTCACCCATTTCATAAAATACAAAATCAGAAAAAATGCTGGATTTAAAAAAAAAAAAATCCTGAAAATGATGAGCCTTAAAAATATATATTGTAGTAATTTTTGGGGTAGCCTGAAGACCCATACCATCCAAACCATGCCAAACTCACCATGTCTTGGAGCCGGTGAGGGTGAAGGTGCGGCTGGATGGGTTGTATTTTGCCCTGGTCTCCATGCTGCTGGGGTCACTGCCGTGGTTTGGCTCTGTCAGGCCGAAGCAGCCCAGGATCTCACCACGTGCTGCAGGGTGGAGGTAGCAAGTTAAGCTTCGCCTCAGTGTGAAACCAGACACATGTACAACATTTCACAAGACCAGAGCTAAAAATCTAGGTCTTTAGTGGAGGTGTGTATTAAAAAGTTAAACATTAAATTGCCAAATCCAGGAGGGAGGCTGTTTACCCTCTATACTTTTGGCAGTGCTAGCTCTGATGGTTCTTGACCTTGAGAGCCCTCATGTTCTTGATGTTGAATTTTTTCCAACACAGAATTGCTTTGAACAATTCTGTTAAAAACACAGAATTAAACAATTGCAGAATTGTTCAACACATTTTCAAACAATTCTCCACTAAGAAGACCATCTTTGGAACTGCATTCCAAAAGAGCACCTTTTATGACTTTTATAATTTTATTATCCTTGGATAATCTGCTTTATCTATATAAAGTGGCTATCTTTGGAGGCGCTGCTGTATTTGGGCTAGCGCTGACTGAGTATAGCTTATGGGCCAGTGCATACGGCTCTTCCTTACCCAGTTTAGGGAGGTATTTCTCCTTCTGCTCCTCTGTGCCATAGGCGTTGATGGGGTGCATGACTAGGGATGACTGGACACTCATGACTGAGCGGTAGCCACTATCCACACGCTCAACCTCCCTTGCTATAAGGCCATATGCTACATAACTTGTTCCAGCACAGCCATAACCTGCAGGATGAAGGGAGGTGAGGGGGAAAGAGAAAGTGAAGGAAAATGACAGAGGGACAAAAAGAGAAGTAGGGAGAACGAGAGGAGACAGAGAGCAAGAAAGAAGTAAAAAAATAAGCACACAGCACAAAAGACATTTAGTTTCTACAAATTAAACCTTCCTAAAATTTTACAGAGTCATATCACTGCCAGATCAAGACAGCAAGGAGTTAATAAATAAGTATGGCTTAGTGCTCAGTTAGCAACAGTATGGTGCATTTACTGAAGCTCAATGTTTATGCACATCATACCAAAAACCTCAGTGTCCTGTCATAGGGACTTGAACTGATTCTATTTGGAGAGGACAGTGTGCGTAATAATTCAAAATAAACTTTTATTTATTGCCACTGCCATTAATTGGTATAACAGCCTGGGAAACGTGAGGCAAAAGAGGCAAATATCACCAAAAACAAATGAAAAAAATTAATTTAAAAAAGATTCAGACAGCCTTGACCAGGGCAAGCTCATTTCAGGGAGGGTCTGGGTGTCGTTCACCGAACGCTTCGTTTACCTTGAATTGTGGGGCCCAGAACTCCAAGTTCACCCATTTCTGACACAATCTCCCGATGGAACACTGAAGTGGGGTAAAAAAAAATTTACACACAAGATCAACAAAATAATTTAGATATATTATATTTTACAGACTCATAGGATTCATAGTTTACAGACACTCTCTAAGGTATCCAGGCACATGGTGCTAAACCACCTAAGCAACAGCATTTGTTTATATCACTAGTTTATTTCTGGTTTGGCACCAACACACAGATATGTCACAGGAGGCCTTTACCCCATTTAATGAAACCCTGACCAATGAAAACAACAAATAAAGCTACAACTGTGTTATATTGAGGGTTGAATTTATTTCACCATTTCAATTCAGAACAGCCTTACTCAGGGTTTATCTGCTCCACAACATTTAACCATTTAGGGAATGGCACTATTTAAAGGAGTGAGTGATTGACGCCTCACTGTAGCTCCACCCATTCCGGGATTCATTAAACCTCGTTGCCCCATCGCTGCACATACCCTCGTGTCTGTTGGCCATCAGGACTCGTGGCATGAGCTTCTCCTGGCAGTAGGTACGAAAAGAGTCCCGGATCATGACCTCGTCCTCAGTCAGCTGACCCTCCAGCTCAAGGGCGTCTTGCCAGTTAAACTGAACCTTGGCTGGAGCAAGCAAAGGTGTCAGTATGACAGAAAACAGCTACGATATATGGTTTTAACCAGCATTGGGTGGCATATCATATTTGAGAGAAGCTAGTGTGAGTGCAGGCTTTTGTTCTAGCTCAAGCTTAGTTCACATAGTGTCACCTCACACGGTAAGATGACACCAGGGCAAAATCGTGAAATCGGCCGAGGTCAGCCTGTACAATATGTAGCTACTGAACTGGTAAAGAGGAGTCTAATTTTCTGCAATCTCCTTTCTCCTCCATTTTGTTTGCTAACATTCCGATGCATTAGCATTACGTGTTCCCATTGGTCAGTTACAGGGATGAGATCATAATACTGGTGACACTGCACAAGGCTCCAGTTTCTGACACTGATAGACACATTGGGCCAAAGGGGAGTCATTGGAGACAATACAGGGGTACTTAATGGACTGTGCTTGACTCTGGCACACTGTAATGAACACTGATGATTATTCAAAACTCCAGGATTTCTCCACGATGCTGAACATTTGTCTGCACAGTCTAAACTGGACCTCGGGGAAACCTCAGTTTTAGTTGAAAAGCTTCCAGGTTTGCGGTTTTTGATTTCACCTTCAATTTCACATCCGTTCAAACCCAAGAAACAAGGTGAGGTAAGTTTAACATGTAAAAAAACGATTTACCTGATAACAATAAAAAGAGTAACAATAAAAACCAGCACAACCCTGCAGTTCTCCAAGAACAGGGCTGTGGACTACTGTTCTAGACCAGCATTAAAATACCAAGGTGAACTAACAAAGGTCCTGACTGTAGTCTATGATTAATTAATCCATTACTTGACTCAGGTGTTTTAGTGCTGGGTTAGAACAAAAGCCTGAAACTCACACTAGCCAGGCCACCCCTGCTTTAAATGCTCAAATTAATGGATGTTTCGATAACTTACGTGTTTTAGCTGCCTTCTTGGTGCCCCCCTTTTCAGCCTCTAAAAAAGGGTAAAAATGTTTTAACACTGCCATAGATAGACAAATTTGCTATATGAAAATTCCCCTAAAACGGCCAGTATCTGACATACCCCACTTCTGTAGTGCCCTCTGGCCTGGTTACAATACACAATCATACATTGATTCAATGCAATTAGAGATAATGACCCATTTTTGCAGTTTCAACAAAACATTCTCATGGTGTTGCTGTGATGCTGCAGTAATGTCATCATGTATTTAGATAACCGCTGGAAAACAAGTCATTTAGTTACATTTCAGTCTGATGTGAAAATAAACAACATTGAAAAGCAGGAATTTCAGTTACTCAATATGCACTTCACTCATAGGGGCTCTAACTAGAACACATAACATTAAATTTTGCAAAAATTTGTGTATAGGCTCTGCCACAGGCATGTATGACACAGCTTGAGTTCCTCATTCTTATTTCAACACACACACCGCCTCCATCCCCCAACACACACACACACACACGTATATATTGCACATGTAAAGACAACGACCTAAAAATCTAGACATTATATTACTGTAGAAGCTGTTCAAAGTACTGTAAATAGAACAACATAATAATAACCACAGTATTACAGCAGATACACACATTTGTGCGTATTATCATATTTAAGTATTAAACTTTGTAATATATGAAATACGGAGAGGTTACCCGTATTTTCCCACTTTGAAGGGAACCCCGGGGACTCCTTCGCAGACCATACTTTTCGGGACCTGCCTGTACTCACCCCATTGAGCCGGCGCGACGGTTCCCTGAGCTCTCGACGCGGACAGCAAGGCACATCTCTGGGAGTTGACGAGCAGACGGAGAGCAGCACTTCTTAAAGCCATTGCGGACTCACTGTTTCTGAAAAAGATGTTATTTTATGTTTGTTCGTTGTCCAGGATTGGGACATTCCATGCAATGCAACTGTAGCGTTAGCTGTTGTTAGCCAGCCTTCACTCAGTTGTTGCTACGTTGTTTTTCAACTAGCTAGCAAGCTATTGCTATGCCCTTGGCTTTACCACTCATTTAGCATTAGCCCTAGCTATCTAGCCACAAACGAAGAGCTACTGAAGTTGCACAATATCTCCTAATCACACAATAAGATAACTTCAGCGGACGAGCATTTATTCGTCCACCGCACAATGTTATAGAAATGGTATATTACATTATTGTCAGCCAAGAACATAAGTACCTGTGCTTCTAAAAAAATAAAAATTTTCCGTTCAGGCTTTGCTTGCAGCTTGACAAGCGAGAATGTTGACGTCACGATAGTACGAAGGGTTGAGACAGGTCGGGGGGCGGGGGTAAAGATTTAGAAATGGCATAGCCAACTCACCATACTGAGTGTGAAGGGCCATGATGTCCAGTTGAGTATACAGAGTATGCCAATATGATTAGCCTTATGATGAATATTACTTTCCAGTATGGGTCATCTTCTTTGACAGTATGCTCACGCCATATACCCAACTACCACCACAAAGTTGCTTTAGCCTGATATGTTCAGTAATTCAGGATAAATTGACATTAACATTGATAAATTGACAAGTTTCAGTCTTGTGGTGAAGGTTCGTTTAACGACTGGCTCTGGAGCAATTAATGGTGCATGCTTGGTGATTCTAAGCTGATGGTTTGAGAGACATTTAACAGCAGGGTAACCTGCTGGACTGCCTCATCTAACATGGCTGCCTCGTCGTGTCATTGTACATGCAGTCTATTGTTGTCGAGTGGGCGATGGTTATGAAGCGACGCCACTGATTGGCCTATGAACAGGGAGTGTAACTTTAAAGCATTTTCATTGGCCGACAGGTTAAGGCCACAGGAAAGGCCGGTGCATGCCAAAGCTGCCTGTGTTAACCGTTAGCTATTTTCGGAAAGCAAGGAGTACTGAAACGTGTCAGTGCATTAAAAGGTTGTCGGTTTTACATACACTCAAAGACGAGAGGTCTGTATGTGTTGTAAATATGGCAGCCAGTAAGTCCATTTTCAGGTCAAAGTAACATCACTCTGATGGAGTCTATACTAATACTGTTTTATAGCTCATTTTTGTACTCTTGTATTGTGTGACACACATAGCTACTTATTTGTGCAGCTAACTCCTTTAAACAGAAAATCATTCAAAGTCACCCATTAACCAGGATGCATTTTAGTCAAAGATACGACTGTTTCTGTGAATCTGAACTACTTTTCAGTTACTGACATGGAGTCCAGGGCAACATTAAACTGACATATTTTAACAATATGACCGAGGAGCCTTGAGATTGTGCATAGTTTCAACTTCAGTGAAAGCTGCATTTCAGTTTCATGTTTTATATTCGCTTCTCAGCGGTCAGTAGTCATTGTAACTTGTAACTTGGAAGTTGAGACATGTGAACCCCTTGTTTTAATGCAGGGGACAATTAAGGTTGAAATTATGGCAAAAACAATAGAATAAGAAAAATAATTGAATAGAATACGTATATAATCAACACGTGAAAATACATATGAAAATATTTTAACCTTTTGACACCTGTGACACTTACATTTGAGTTGTAATACCATAGGATGTTTATTAATATTGTTATTAGTCGTTGAATTCGAAAATCATTGTTCTGTTTGTCAGGATATTTTGGACAAACTTTCTGAGCTCATACTTGCCAGTAGAGGGCAGTACTGAACAACAAATGGAATTCTGTCTGTAGCGGTAAATTACCACCTATTAGGACGATGTGGTTCTCTCTGCCAATAGGGTAAAACAGAGATATTCTTAATCCTCATCATTATTAGAAAACAGCGTTCAAAGAGAACAAGTGGAAAATAATTATTTAATAAAACAATGTTCCAACTAAATGTGAGAGGGCTTGTGTAATAATACAGAGGACTTCATAACACTTCATGATATTGATTTTATTAAAAAAAAATGACATGACACAATCTGAACCACTAAAATGGGTTTCAGATGCAGCTATGTCATACATGTTTTAGGTGTAAATCACTGTAAATGCAGTAGGAAATAGAGCTGGGACTGGATGTAACAGTTCATTCTCCTGCTCTGATATCCATGCAGGCGCAAACATGTCTGGCACTCATTATGGTCCGTGTGCAGGTGTGGAATTCTCGACTGATCTTCACATCTTCCAGGGTCTAAAACTATCTGTAATTCTACCTGGTCCACCCTTTCTTTCTACTCATCATTCACTTTTCTGCTTCCAGTCCACCCTCCACTCGTCCCAGTCCAATAGAGTACGATCCACCTGCCATCCACCAGCTTTAAGACCTGAAATACAGGGATCTGCAGTTAAAGTGATGGTAAGAACATGTCATACAAAAATACAGATTTTAGGGATTTATCTAGGAATGATCTGATAACTATTCATAATTGCTCATTTACAGTTGAATGGCCTGGCTGCCCTCTAATGTAGCTTAGCCATAGCAGAAGGAAGGAACCCACCATCAAGGAAAGAGGGGAAAATCTGGTCAATCAGTCTGTGGCTCTCAGTCACCAGTTCCCAGGGACCTTCAGGAAGATGTGAGATAGCAGAATAAAAGAGACAGAATAAACCAATTTGAATGAATACACACTCACTTCATTTCCCATTTTCTATCCAGTCATTGAAGAAGTCCCTGCAGCAGTGAAAATGGTTTTACTCAAGACCAGTTCAACATATTATATCTATTTCCTTTTCTGGGTGTCCGTTTTCAAGTGCAATTTGTCAAAAGCCAGCCAAAACATTGATCTGTTTATGGTCCAAAGTCTCCTTTGAAATGTGACAGATTGAGATGTTTTGAATATTATTTGGGGGGTTGTAGAACTTCTTTGAAACTGATCTTATGCCCGGCGATAACTAACCTTGTCCGTGCGCAGCCGTAAGTGTTTTCAGGGCCCTTCCTGGGGACAGAGGACGCTGCAGAACCGCAGCTACGCACATAGCATGGCACGCAGCTTTTATTTCCTCCCACGGCGGCACGCTCTCACCCAGACACACGCACACTGAGCCTGGCAGGGAGGAACAGGGCTTACACACTGGGCAAAGGGACTCTTCTGCTGCACTTTTATTGAAATGTGGAAAATGTGGAGATGCTTGGCAGAGCACTTGAGGGAGGGGCCAGTTTGGGCAGAGATTACACAACTGAACGGACACTACTCTGCTCAGCAGGGCGGGCCTCTGAGTAACACCTTAGCTGGTAACACGGAACGACTCATCCCAAATATAGACAGATACAAAAAAAAAATTCTCAATTTTCGTAACTTACAGTCAGTGTGAAAATTCAGATATTTTAGAAATGTTTTTGCCAAGTAAATCAACCCTTACAACAACAACAACGAAGGAGAGAGGAGCATCACCACACACACAAACGAACGCAGACTGACACACACACCATGCTTGATTCCGATCAGGTATGGCTTGTTGTTGTGTCTCAAAGCCAGCTGGAGTTCTTCTGGGCTGTGCAGAGGGGAAGCAGAATATGTAAAGTTAAAAAGAAAAAAAAAACGAAAACATATCAACAATATAATAAAGAAAATGACAGGAGTACACACATACTTGGAGATCAGTTCTCCCAGTCTTACTCCAAGTTTAAGGGAGACCCTTCTCTTGAACTCTGGAGCACAGAAAGCATATAGAGAACACACCTGTGTTGTATTAAAGGAAAACTGCACCCAGATTTTAAAAAAGCTAACAGTTATTATTTTGGTTGTTGATTCCACCTTCCAAAATCATTAAATGGCCTGACAAGACAAATGTAACGCCATGTAATGTAAAAAAGTGATTGAGAGTTCATTTAGTCATGTAGTTTATGACACCACATTATTCTGAACAGCGTTCCATTACATTTGGCTACTGGAATCTCTCAGATCACATTCAAACTTAATAAATATAACTTAAATAAATATATGATTAACACAAACTCTCTTTGGTGCAGTATTCAAACCATGAGATAACAATGGGATAGACAACAGTGTAAAGATGTGAAAATACGGAAATATGAGCAAGAGCACAACAGGAAGTACCTGGGAGTACGGGCTCTCGTTGGTTGGCTTCTGATGGACTTAAAATCCGACCATCGCTTAGATGCTGATGGAGCAGAATTGAGAGGCGGGCCTCGTTGAGCGTCTCCATGACAACAGAGCGAACTGCCCTGTAATTGGCCAGGAGATGGAGGATGGTGAAGAAGAAGAAGAGGGTGAAGGTCAGCCTGAGGAAGAGAGAAGCAGGGTATTAGGTGAACAACAAACACAAGTGAACGCTTTGGTTCATTACCTCAGACTATTAAACAAAATTCATGACAGCGATCCAAGGAACCAGTACATCGCTGAGTCAGCTGTGCGGAACAGTTGCTAAGAGGCAATAGAGTAACTAAAAAAAAGTTTGATAACTTGATTACCAGGTGAAACAAAGAATTGCACCTTTCACCCAAGATTTTTTTTCATATTTTTCCCTCTTAGCCTCAACCGAATTGAGCTAGTTATCCACCAGGCCTCACAGAGCGACTGTCTCCCACAGACTCAAGAGGAGGAAGCTATTCAAACATAACTTCTCTGATTCATGTGTCCTGTGACCATCAGCCTTTGCTTCTTCCCACACTGCAAATGTGACATCAATCTCATATTGCCTACGTCGCCTGACGAATACAAAGTCAGCACATGATCACTTGACAAATCTTGCAGTCACCCATCCAGGACGGGTCACCCAGAGGACAGTGAGGCTGGGGATTTCAACTGGCTCAACCCCTCCTCCTCCATGGAGAATCTGAGCTGTTTTGGGACGTCCTGCCAGACCTGGTGATGGTGAGGCTAGGACCCACAGCTGCACCACGAACATATGCTTTTACTCCGTGAGCCACTCACCTGTAATTAACCTTAATTAATCAAGTAAATATCCAGCCCTAAAAATATATAATATGTGAAATGAGGCAGCCTGTAGTCTAGTGACTAAGGTACATGACTGGGACCCTGAGGTTGGGTTCAAGTCCCAGTCCACCACTGCTGTTGGGCCCTTGAGCAAGGCCCCTAACCCCACATTGTTCCCAGGGGAGACTGGCCCTTGGTTAGTCTAATCAACTGTAAGTCGCTTTGGTAAAAGCATCAGCTAAATGACTGTAATGTCAATGTGTGGCAGCTAATTAGCTCGGTATAACAGTACCAGCCAGTTCCCACTGAGCAGACTGACACAGACGGAGACACACAGAAAGATGTACAGGGAGGGCACTCACAATGGGTTGTCAGTTACAAGAGGAATGAGGATCAGGCTGACCAACAATCCAGCTAGATTCACCAGAGTCTCCTAAAGGGGACAAGAACAAATATCTATATAACAATTATTACAGACATCACTGATGATAATAACCATTGCTACTGAGCTGCTGGAGGACAAACAAACCATAGGTATTACAGTGTTAATTAAGACAAATAATATAAACTACAACTATACAAGCTGAAATAAGAACTCCAAAACATGCATGACTGAGTAAGAAGAAGAAGAATAAAAGAAGAAGAAGAAGAGGAGTAGAGGACCTGGCTGCCATCTTTAGCAGAAACATCGGCCATGTTGTCTCTGCGTGCCTGATGTACAGTCAGAGCGGCTCTTGTGGCCCCTCCTGCTACCCCTACAATGGACTGAGGGAGAGGCGGTTCAAACTCCAATCACTACCACAGGATAAATGCAAATACATACAGCACAGCACAGAGGGCAAAGGTTAATAAACTGCAGTATACAATCTCACTGTAAGCGTGGGCACATACAATAATAATGACAGTGATCAACCAACACAGTGTTGCAGCAATGTTCAGACTTGGTATATGATAATTTATTCTAGGCTTATGCTAGTTACTCTCGGAAGATTGTGCGCTTAAATCTCTGGCTCACTGGTTCCATGCATTATCCTAAAGCCTGAAATGGAGGGATAAGTCTGGGTATGATGTTGATTTCAGGGTGGACGCACACTTACCTTAAAGACTCCAGCAATGCAGACGATGAGAGTGAAGCATGCTGGGAAGTTGGGTGCCACGATTTCCATGAACATCGCAATATCGTTGAGAACGTCAGCTACCAGCCTGAGACAGAAGGCAACGGATAATGAACAACTTGCATAAAATACAAGCAGTTGTTTTTCTCTCTCAGTTCAATTAAAAGTATTTTTTACCTCCATTTCTTGGCATCACAGTCCAATTTACTCCTGTTAAACAGGCAAAAGTGAAAAATGTTACAGAGAAAGCTTTATAAAGCAAGAGACTGAGCTGTGTAATAAGTGGTGAATTAGCGCAACAGTGTGACTCTTACCCTTTAACCCAGGCAAACAGAATCCTTCCCAGCATCCCGGTGCCATCTGAGATTAAGTTTGCCAGAGGGGATTAAGTCTTAGTAAAGTATACAGTGACGGGCCGGTTACTACGACACATTAACACTGAGCGACAGTGAACACAACTACACAATGCTGTTTCTTTTCCAAATATTCATGGTCAATCACAACTATCAGGAAAAAGTGGGATTGTCCATGAATTTGTCTGTTCTGTGATTCTGTGTCAGTGTAACTGATGTTAGTGTAACTGACCAAAGCCGCAATGCAGGGGAGATATTATCCATACAATATTACATGCTGATTTTATTTAAGTTGTTTAACACCAGGAAGATACCTACAATTAAACATCTCTTTTTCTGAGGAAGATCTAAGCAAGAAAGCAGCTCTGCCGTTAATACAGATTCTCTCATTGACAGAGGTGACAGACGTTAGTCATACCTATATTTAAGATGCATGCCCTTGTTTAACTTAGTCATGGTTATTCTGAGGTTTGATGGTTAGAAACACACCTCTCAGTAACCAGGTAATGGTTGCTGCAGCAACCGTAGCCTCCTGATTTCCAACACCAACCCCACGCAACGAGGCCTGAGTGGACAGAGTGCCTGAGAGAGAACTGGAGAAAGCCTGCGAGTGTGTGTGTGTGTGTGTGTGTGTGTGTGTGTGTGTGTGTGAGAGTGTGTGTGTGTGTGTGTGTGAGAGAGAGAGAGAGAGAGAGAGTGAGTGACAACATGTTAGCAAACAAACTTCAAAACAGGAGAAAAAAATCTTTTGTGAAAATGATAAATCTCCCAGATGATTCCAAATTGTACCTTAAACAAACTTTAAGACCGTCTAGGTCTGGCGTTGTGGCCTTTGAAGAAGGCGTGTAACAAAATGAATTGACATCAGCTCACCTGCACCGTATCCCAGAACTGGTACTGCAGGTAGTCTTCGCTGACACTCTCAGGATACCCTTGCGGTAGGAAGACACTCTGAAAGACAGAGAGGATTGGGGTATTAGGACAGTACCATCAGTACAGACATTCACTGAAGCACCCAGCATTGCTGCTAAATGATTGGGACAGAGTACAGATAGTGGACATGTAAAGCTACAGGACACATGGCAACATGCATAATTCATCATTCATATTCCATACACATTCAGTGACACAAACGTATGGTGGATAAAGAACTCCATCTTACTCTGGAGTCATGGGGTTTTCAATGCACAGCATTTACAGAGAGATTAATCTCTGCAAAGCAGAGACAGGAAAAGTGGCTGATTTTGATTATTTTTCTTGAAGAAATAACAGGGCTGTTAGCATGTTATCCCATGCTAACAAGGATGACAAACACCAAGGTGGTTCATTAAAGCATGGAAGGAAAACTGAGTGTGATAAGAATTCTCCAGGTCTTTGTGATTAAGGACTGTAAAGTCTATTTCATTCTGCAAATCAGATGGATTAACTTAATTAACAATTTGTATGAGAAGCTTTACTTGTACATTTAATTACAGTGCACTGCCTGACGCCAGATTCATGTGGGGTAAAAGGAGACACTCGTTGGTATATTTAAAAATCACTACACTTCTGTTAAAAGACAAAACTTTCTCAGAACATTTGGGACATATCTGAATATTTGGGATCATAATGAAGTTCTACTCACTTTCAACGCCGCAAGGACAGAGCTTCTTGGCCATCCACTTTCGCCACCTTCTCTTTCCCTCCCCATCATTCCATTTTTCAATCGGTACTTCCATCTTTCTTGAGAGCCGTACCTCTCTGTTGCCAGCACTTTCTCTTCCTCCATTCCCCCCAACTCTGAAAATGGATGTGTGCAGAGTTGGTGAAACTCAGCTAAGATAATAAATCAGTCGTTCATTTCTTTTCTTATATGCTATGCATTATCTCAGTTGTCACAGGGTTATATGGAATTAAAGGGGAATTTAAGAAAATTATATTTCTATTCAATTAATAAAAACAACAGAAATTGGGATGGGTATGCACAATCTGAATCAGTGGACTGTGTGGGGATAAACAGAATTTTCTCCTGCATTTACTGTCTGCATCCGACCGTACTAATACATGAGGCTGGACGCTGAAAATCTGCGGATGACAATTAGAGAACGATTGCCAGTAAAGTCTACACCTTTTGGCATGCATGAGCTTGCAACGATTTTTCATTTGTGTTTTTACAAACGAACATAAAAAAAGATCGTTTAAAACTCACACATGGGCTTTCTCACACGACCGTATCAGCCACTTCCGTGTTTTTGTCCGACCGCCACGTCAGCTGGGAGGTGCTTGTGCCTCTTTCCTATTGGCTCTAACTGTTCTGCTCCTGGATACATTTCAACGAGTACGAGATACTTGATCCCCAACGAACTGCTGTGCGCTTTCGACGTATTCATAATTGAAATTAAATGTAAGTTTTGTGAACGGAATATCGATACAGTGCATTTCAGGAGTGGAGAAGAAATTTTTAGCATACTCACGTCCTGCGTGGATAATTTAAACACAAGAGGGCACCCCTTTCCAAAACATAACAGTAATCTAATTCAAACTGCAAATGTTTTGATGCAGGAAAAAATGCAATAATTAAATATGAAATAATGAAATCTGTGAAAATGGCTAAGAACATAATATCATCGCCCATGAACAATAAAAAGACTTTGCATCTGTTTGAGTGGAAGAATTTCACAAATGTGAAACGTGGTGTTGCCAAATAAAGACAGAACCAAAGAGAAAAACCGTGCTGTGTTTTTCCTTTAAAATAATATTTTTTGGAATGGAATGCTTCTTGATATAAAAAAAAAACACATTTTAACTTTTTGATATCGATTTTAAAGTATGCTTATGATGTGTGCCCATGAAATGGGCTCACAAATTGATATGAAAACATTTAAGAAGCTGGGTCAGTGCTGTCAGTTGTGGAATAGCATGTGGCCCTCCTGCTTCGTTGCTGAGAAGAGGGAAGATGTATGCAGGTGTGTGCGCACGGGGGATCTGGATCAGTGGCAGATTGGAGCTGCTTGATGGTTGCACAGCCACCTGACTGGACCTCCCACCGGTACCCCAAACATCATTGTATTAACAACTCAGAGGGCTACAAACAGACATGGTCAAATGGATTTTGTCTGCATTATATTGTACACTGCATTTCATAGCCCAGAGTGGGTATTAGATAAAGGTGTGAAAAGTTAACCATTTTAACAGATGGGGGATCTTTGGCCACAAGATGGTCATTTCAGGGCATGTTGGCTTTGAGATTGAAAGAAAAGTCCCCCCCCCCCCCCCCTCCACTCTGCCTCTATTTTATTTAGGCAGTGCGATGTTTTTGAATGCACGTGAAGGCAAAATTCCCAAGAAGTCAAAACTTACATGTTTTCATGTGTTTGTTTATATCTATGAGACGTTCGTGAATAAAATCTTTAATTTCCTTCTTAGGGTCACCAATTTGAAGTTTTTCCAAACAATGCGAAACGAACGCGTGCACGCCGTTTCGCATTCCGTTAGAGTAGCGGTACAGAAAGTCAGATTTAAACCCCCACCCACACGACCAGCAATAGGTCTACGTCTACGTCAGTCAGAGTTTTTTCTTTCTCTTATTGGTCAATCTCGGTAGTACTCATGGAGTACATCGTCTATGTTATGGGATAGGTCTAATTGGGACTGTTTCGTAGAATTCTGTAGTTGCAGTTTTATTGACATCGATAGGACCAGGGAGCTAACGTCTGAAGATATCCCCCAGTTTGAGAATAGGCAGTTATGATATCTCTTCTTTAAAAGTTTTTCTTTCACACAAGTAATCAGATCAACAATGGAATTAGAGGAGAAAAATCCAGACTCAAAATATGGTAAGACGATTATTTATAAAACATTACTCAAACCTTATCCTAATTTTATTATCACACAGTAGCCTATCCCGGCTAGCTACAACTAGCCATACACGCGTTTGTTGTTTCTGTGTAGCGCACGGAGGAATTAGTAGAAATGGAACAATAACCCCGTGGATGGGTGTGGGCTTGCAGTGATCTCGTAGCTGAATTACAGCAAGTGAATATGAACTCTGCAACGGTTTGGTTTTCTGTTGCTAGTTTCTCTTAAAACCCCAGTGATGGTTTTCTGGGTCCGTATATGAAGGTAGATAATTAAGCACAGTTAGAGCTGCGTCACCTTGGTCGGGGATAATGGGATGTTGTTACGAATCTTTCTAAACTCATTCACTGCATGCAGTTTTAGAGATCGAGAATGGCAGAATTTGTTGAGTAAACTGAGTTGTCCGTGCTGAAGCTCTTGCTGATTATTCCCGCGACCCTTAGTTTGTGTGATCTTGATGTGTGGGTGATTTTCAGAGAGGTTACCAGCATCCAGATGTGAAACACATTAGTTAATCACATCTTCCACGCCCAGTCGGGACTCCTGCCCTGCCGGTTTCGTTTGTGAAAGACACTAACAGTTAGTTGAAAAACAGGAAGATTAATATTGAGAAGGGTAGAAGTACACCTGCTTTCAGCGTTAAACCAGTAATGTTTTCTTTAGACTACCCCTTTTCACCAGATCATGAGAAATGTAAATAGTAAAGTTGATACAGTGTGCACGAGAAATAAGAAAGGACCTGCTACCAAGCAAATTACTCTCAAAATGTTTTGTTTCACGTGAAAAAAATGTAATTATGTTAAACTTGAAGCACTTTATGATGCTAAAACATGTTGTGAGGTACCCTCTATATATGCTCTGTGCATACTATAGAAAGCATAATTGCATATTCAAAAAAATAATATTGTTACTAATTGTACAATATGTGCATTTCATATGAGGGGGAGAAAAAAATCAATCATTCAGTTTAGTGTGAGACACGGATTATTTTCACATGCGCTCTTCCACATGTCAGCAATTTTAGCTGAACCGATATTATTCAATGCCTAGAAGGACGGCAGTGAGTTTTGTACAAAAGCACTTTTGCTTCAATTCCCAGCACATCGTGTAACTTAAGTTACAGGGCCTGCAATTTCCCGCTGCACTGTGCAAAAATTCATGGATGAAAATCATGTGCTGTAGGCAGGTAACCAGTCATTATGCCCGGTGTGTGAGATGTGTGAAGTGCTAGATTCCACAGCCTTGGCACAGCCCATGAGTTGCCATCTTATTGTGGAAGGACAGGACAGGCCAGGCAGCTAAATATAGCGGACTTCATCAGAACATAGTATACATGCCTGTGTCCTCTAGCCAGGCTGTCTACATATAGATGTTTTCATAATCAGGAATGTTATTGTTAATTTACTGATTTAAAAAAGAATGCCTGTTCATGCCATTTACATACCTCTGATCTTTCAACTATAACACAGTGGCTTGAAGTACCTTCAGCACACTCTGTGTGTTTACATAATGAATATACGTACTGCTTGTGCTAAAGAGCCGTGCTGCAGGAGGAGGGAACCCTGCTCTCAGGTAGGCTTTGGGTGCGCAGGTTTTTGTTCTCATCTAATGCTAACAAACGTGATTAGACTTTGTTACTGATGCGCTGTTGTAGTGGAAATATCAGGTGCAACAATGCTACGTTGGGAATAAAACCGGCGCAATCTCGGACTCCCTGGAAGCAGGGTTCCCCATTCCAGCCCAGCTGTATTTCAGATGGAAATTAAAACCAAGTGTGGGTTATGTGGAACAAAGAGTCTTGGCTCTTACTCATATTTTCGTCTTCCTTTCTATTTTTGGCTGTAGTTCTCCTCCCGTCTTGGACAGGCCAAGCGTTTCGGAAGAAGGGTTAGGGGGCAGGGGTTAAGACAGGGCATGAATTAAAGGGGAACTCCACCCAGAAACCATTATGTAACGCGTTGTTTTTCTCATTAAGAATCATTCATTCGCCTCATGTCTAATGTGTAGCACTTTAGATCCCAACAAAAAACATGTGCTCAGCCACACCCTCTCCTCCACCACGGAATTAACTCGGACAGTGTGGAGGAGGATGTCATTTGTTTCTGATTAAATGTAAACAAGACTCAGAACATTCATTTATGCTTTAACTGTTATGGCTGTGAGGTTAGAATCATAGAAGAACAATGGAATGGTCGCTATCGTACAGTACACCACATTCCAATTCAAAATCACTTGAATAATAATAATAAGAGGAGTTATCTCCTGATAACATCCCTTCTAGCAGTCCTTTACTCATGGCAGTGAGTCATTTGGTTTTGTCATGTGAAATATTGCTCACACCAATTCACCCTTATTTCACCTTTAAGTGGCGGGGTGGGGGTGGTATGTGTGGACCTTTTTTGTGGGAGGGGCTGGTGGGAGTGGGGGTGGTCTCTCGGGCGGGTCTACCAATCAAAATTGATTGAAAGGAACCTCTAACACAATAATGAGACGGTTCAAAGTGTAAACATGATTGCAGATGTTCATAAACATGCTATAATCATTCCTGATGGGCAACGCTCAAACAGAACCTCCAAGGGTGGAGGGGGGAGGGGCAGTTTGCTTTGGGACAGAAGGAAATGGTTCTGCCATTTTAAACAGCCACTTTGATGTTGTAGAGCATGAAATAAACTACTTTAAATTTGTGTGGGTTCCTTTAAGTGGCCTACTTGGGATTCAATATTGCACTAGCCTGTGTAAATGTATTACTGTATGTTAATGTAGGACTAGCGGGCTAGCCTTTTTCAGTTTTCCACAGTTTTCCAGGGGGATTCTCAGTTACATTTTCCCAAACTTAAGGGAATCATTTCCCAGTTTTCCACCCACTGGCTCTTGGATTTTTTTCTCTCTGTTTTTGATTTCCTCTGGAAAACACTCTTTGCTTGTTGAGCTTTGTGACTTTTTCCAGTGTAAAAAATGTGCCAAGATATGTCTATATTGCAGTGCAGTTTCTTTTTGCGTTTGCTGCTGGATGATGGTGGTGCTTGACTGCACTGAAAAAAGTCACACTTAAAAGGGAGGTAAACGTGCTTTAGCCCCCTTCCAGGCTAAAAATACAGCCTCCATAAAAGTGTGTCACTAGTGCATGAAGGTGTCCCAGGGGCTGTGGTGTTTATGTGTGTGCGTGTGTTTGGGGAAGTTTTATTTAAATGTCAGAACTTTTTTGTAACAGGGAGGTGTGAATAGACTTCCATGCTCGTACCTCAAGGGCCCCGCAGTAGGCGCGTTAGCTCGCACCGCTAACATCTCGAACCTGCTTGTGACTGGAGAGCTGGGGAAAGTTTTAGGTTCTGTGGCATCGTCAGAAATGAGAATCGCACCCTAGTGCCGCTTGCCAAGAGACGGGGGGGTTGGGGGCAGGTTTGTGGGGGAGAAGCTGGTCCAAACTGTCGCGACAATCGGCGAAGGCTGAAGGGTGGCTTACAGAGGAAGCAGTTCAGTAACGCAGATGATCACACAGCTAGATGGTTCTCATTGGTGAAAGATTGTCTGTACGTTTTTGTCTTTTCTCTTCCATTCTCATTCTCCTTCCGATATCTCCTGTCTGCACTCCCCCAACTCCCAACCCCTCACCGCCCTCCAAACACACCCTTCTCCCCCTCCTCCTTCCTCTCTCTGCCTTGTGGTCACTAATTAGCTGCATGTTTTTCTCTTTCTCCCTCTGTCTCTCTCTCTGTCTCCCTTTCTCTCTCTCCGTCTCTCACATGAGCTTGTTCTAATGTCTAAGATCCTTAACTCCTTCAGCCGTCGATACATTTTCAGCACTCATTTCCGAGTCTGTTGAAACTCGTGTGTGTGTGGGGTTATCAAATGTCTGCCATGAAGTATTGTACGGCATTTTGTCTGCATTATTACTCAATACTCACATTTTATCTCTGATGTCAGATTTGCAGTTACTGGCAGAGAAAAAGAGGAAGAGAGTGAGAAAAGGGAGAAGGAAAAGGAAAGAGAGTGGGGGAGAGAAGGAAGAAGAGAGAGAAAGAGGGGAAGAGGCAGAGAGAAGGAAAAAGAGAGAGAAAGAGGGGAAGAGACAGAGAGAAGGAAAGAGGGAAAGCATGATTTTTGGAAGAAAGTCTGCAGGCAGCCGGTCTCCTTGGTTGAGCGAAACGGCTAGCCGCAATGGCCAATTTGTGGCAGCAGGGGGCAGGATGGAGTTCCAAAGGCCCTCAGCCAAACATCCACCTGTGATAATTCATGGTCCCTTGCCCAATTCAAACCCATTTCGGCAGTTACAAAAAAACAGTTAGAGTCAGCCAGGGATTCTGCTGGGGTTTATGGTAGCAGAAGCAAGGCAAAGACCATTGCTCACGGGCTCAACAGCTGTACTGATCTCTGTGGATATACTGGGTCTTGAACCACCAACCCTCTGGGTTTCAGTCAAGCACTGTAGCTTCTACAGACACTACGGATGTCTAAAATGCTCCTAATCCAGAAATATAAAGACAATATGGGAGTGTCTGTATAGTGGCTTCTTTTTGCCATGATAAGTTCACAGAAATGTGTGTTAAAGCAAGAAAACATGCTCCAGCCAACCTCAGCTTGTCCTGCACACATATACTTACCCTACGCACGTGACCGAGCGCTTTTTGGTAATTAAAGGGTGCACACGCAGATGGTTTAAATTACGTTTGTAATTTTTAGGATCCCTGCAAACTCAGTGGATCCACACCCAGGAAGTCCCCCCCACCTTCCTCGCCCCCTGTTCTGTCAGTGCTGATAGAAGGGCCAGGGTGGAGTCCCGCTGGCAGAGATGTCTTATACTGGGAACCTTTAATCACAAGACCGCACGCTGGGGACCGAATTGGCCTGCGCACACATGCAGCCTCAAATCACATACCAGCAAAGCCTGAAATACAGGAGCTGTGCGAAACTGGATACTGCTTCTGCCAGTGCCTCCTCCCCGCTTTCGGCTCTGTGGACTTCAGCAGCAGGGCTGCCAAAGCAGGGAATTTAACCCTGCATTTAGGGTATTTTTGGAATCCCAGAGACCCTTAGAGTGATTTTTTTAAAAGATTTTAAAGAGAGTAATTTAAGGAAAATGTAACAATTATTTGTAAACATTGACCTATGAGCCTGTTTTTTGTATTTATGAAGATTTTGTGTAACTTTACATTTGAAGCAGGGATGTCTTTGTGTCCTGGAGAGCTGCATCATCTGTTTGTCAGATAATTATGTATAAAAGTGGATTAGATTTGGGTGCTTTTGGGTACTTTTTTCAGATTTAAAATAGGCAATATCTTGGAGCAAGATATGGTCAAGTTGTACTGATTCGTTTGGAAACTAGTGTTTGGGACCATATCTGTTTTTACTATGATTGTTTTAGGATTACATGGGAAATAGGCGTGCCATACTCATTGGGACTGCAGTGTCTGCACATTCCTGTGGTTACCTTTGAGTATGCGAGCTGTTTCAGTGGACTCTTCAGCCAATAAGTGACTTAAATTAATCACAGTAGTGCTGAGGCTCACCAAAAATCAAGAGACACTGTGGACTTCTGGGACTGCAGTCTGGCACCAGTGTGTTCAGGCCTTTCCAGACCTACTTCCTGTTGATGTATTTTCAATAAGCACCTTTTTACGCTGTATGAAATGTGTGCAGCCAAGCTGCCGTTTCTGGTGCTACCCAGGCTGCAGCAGAGCTGCGCAGATCACGCAGCCGACGCAGGCAGATCGTGGCGACTGGACCGTTGCCAGGGCGGGAGTCCCCTCTCCCCCCACGGGCGGCCTCGTGACCGGACTGGCGCCGGGCCCCGTGTCTCTTGGTCGAGGATCATGGCTCATAAATCAGGATTAAAGCAGACTGTGAGGCGGTCACACACAGAGCAGCTCCATCCTGTTTGAAGCCCCTGTGAAATCAAAACAATCATTTTTATATTTTCATATTATTAATTTATTCACCCAACCCCCAACAGCGGTCGTCTCCCACAGACTTGGGGGGAGGAGGCCAAACAAACACAGCTCCTCT
Organism: Albula goreensis; assembly: GCA_022829145.1. Lineage (NCBI taxonomy): Eukaryota > Metazoa > Chordata > Actinopteri > Albuliformes > Albulidae > Albula > Albula goreensis. Next base: position 4,411,295 of record CM040762.1, read on the forward strand.
GAATGAAAAGACAACTACCCCTCACTGCTTTACTCACTTCAGATGCGGCACCAGTCTAGGGCTTGCCCTGAAGAATGGCACTGCCTAACTGTGCAACAATCTTCCCCAGCACCACACTGTGAAATCAGCTACAGCAATTGATTTAGCACAGAACATACAAAAAGGCTTGAAAATTAATGTGAAAATGAAAATACAAAAGGCATTTTTGGATGTTTTGAGTAAACTCATTCACAATTCCTGCAATGCAACAAGCTTTAGTAATGCAGTCACTGTATCACAAATCCATGTATGGGTTTGGTGGATGTAATGTGGCGCCGGGTAAAAAGGTTTGAGGGAAAATCGCTGCAAGAAGACACAGAAGAACATGAAGTTAACATATGCCTGGCAAATGGACATGCAATCCCCAGCCAGCCAGGAGAGGCTGCTAGAGAGCAAAGAGACTCATGATTTTAACAGGCTTAATTTTTAGTGAGGCTGAGCCTATTGACCTCCAGGCCATAGTCAGTAATGGAGCAGGAACTCAAACAGCCAATCACAGGACACTGATGCACCATCAAGAACTCAAATAGCCAATCACAGGACTCAAGGATGTTCCACCATCCTTGTCTCTCCATTGGACACTTGGAGGCCCCCATCTTTCATTCTCTTAAAAATAAAATAATGAAAAAAGAAGCACAACAGCTGAAGTGAATAAACACTCTTACCCTGCTGAAAACAAGTGGCCTTAGCAAATCCTAGTTTGTTTTAATCTGATTACATTTCTGAGCAGCAAACATACTGACCTTGTAGGGAACTCACACGAGCACATTTAGAAATGAGAGCGGCGTTTGAAAATAGTCATTCCATGTGGGCGTATGTGTCTGTGTGTGTATGTGTGTGAGTGAGTGAGTATGTGTGTGTGCTTGTGGTGAGGGGTGTGTAAGTGTGCAGGAGGGGTGTGTTCCCAGCAGGAACATGGGTGTGGAAACAGCACCACAGATGGAGCTGTTGGACCACCCGTGTGGGCTTGGCCCGGTTCCCTCTCTGCTCAGAGTTTATATTTTTATGCTGTTTCTGTTTCCTGGTTCTGCATTGTAACCACCAACGTGGCCTTGGTTTCCCTTCGACAGGCGGACGGTCTCTCCAGGAAACAGATTCTATTTTGACTGAATGAGGTCTAATTTTTGTGAGGGTGTTTTTACTTTGTATTTCAGCACAACACAATGGTGGATTACAAACTAGGTTGCAGGGGTCTTGGGGGAAGCTCAGAGTGAATGCACATTTGTGGTGAAGCTGTGCCATTTCTGGCTATGGCTCTGAGTTCTCCACATCGCAAAGGCAAAAACTGGCTTAGTCAGTGAACCCACTAGTCTACCCCACTAGTGACCCCTGCTGGCTGGCTGGATGAATTACATTACACTACAGCCATTTAGCAGATGCTCTTAACCAGACTCACCTTCACATTGGTGCTTGTGGATTTGTTACTTGAGCATGCGTGTTCCTCTGACATCATAGGAAATATGTGGTGGGTTTCGCATCTGCAGTGTGTAGCACAGGCAAGGCCAGTTGCCATGTCACCCGGAGGAGTCACATGTTTGGGCACTTCCTCCTTTGTCTACGAGGGGTTGGCATTGGGTGTAGCGGGCACAGCAGCAGGGAAAATGCTCTGTAGAAGTTACACAGAAAACATGGTGGCTTTAACGCTATACTACCATTCAAGAACACCAGTCTTGCGGTCCATATTAATTTGTCAGGTAACAATTAAAAGTCCTTTGTGATGTAAGAGATAGATGTCTCATGTTATTATTTTCTGAGAGAAGTGGAAGAGTGGTTTTTCCATCAGCTGTAAATGGGAAGAGCTACAATATAGTTCAGTGCCTTAATGGATTGGACCAATGACTGCATTGGCTGTGGACAGGAAATCATTTTTGATTGGTTGAAACGAGTCAATGACCGACAGCTGAGTGTAGCCCCTCCCTAATGGTGTTCATGAAACTTAATTTCGACTATCACTAGAGTTGGCCATTTTTAGTGTCCGTTGTTGACGTGTGATGACTGAACTTGTCCCAGATAGTGAGCTGGGAGTCTGAGAGCGAGACTGTCTGGAATGGGGTGAGGTGACGCTGAGGGCTGGGAGGGGCCAGCCACGGCGTTGGGTTCATGGGGGCCGGGGGGGTTCTCCCATTTCAGCCAGCTGTCGTCTATCTGCACAGGGACTTGGCGGGGGCCCCACACGCCACTGCAACCCACACCATGAAAGAGAGGAGAACAGAGATGAAACCATATTCATAAAACAAGAGACATTATTACATTTGAATTATTCATTTGACCAGAGCATAGCCTTGTGCTGAGTGGCTAACATGCTAACGGCTAATGCAGCTCACGTCGGGAGCGCAGCCCTGGTCTTGGAGGGCCCAAGTGTGTCGGATGTTTGTTTTTTTATTCCAGCCAGTTATCCAGGCCTAACGAGATAATTGGCTGCCCACACAAACGATGGTTCACTCTGCTTCACTTCCACACTGACTTTCGTCAGATAAAGGGACAGACACAGCCTTCAGCTCCTTGTTTGAGATTGTATAAAATAAATCATTTTTAAAAATTGTATGTAGTGAAATTATGGAAATAATTCAATTATTAGATACCATTTAAAAATGGCATCAATAAAATCTCACTGAGAAAATTGATGGGGATAATTTAATAATTAGATAAGTGTAAGCTGGCATGAAATACTGCAACCAGTTTGCCCTCTTCCTGCAAGTCTGGTGCACACATTTTTCATGTACCTTTTTATACAGCTGGATATTCACGGAAGTGTTACATTACCTAACAGACATTCAGCAAGCGCTGTTGTCTAGAACAACTTACGCACTGTATATTTTTACTAACTCTCCATTGATAAAGCTAGTTATTTACTGAAATTTACAGTTCAGGTTAAATTCCTTTGCTCGAGGTTACTTTGGCTCTGCCCCAAATGGGATTTGAACCTGCAATCTCCCGAGAGCCCAGTTCCATAACCACTCCGCCGTTCATAATGTTACATAATGTATTTGCGTGGAAAGCACGCTCCAGCTGCGCGATGTCACTCTGAGCATTCCCCTCCGATCTGTGACATTCACATATGCTGGAGGTCACATGGTCTGAGACAGCCGAGCCCGGCTGCGCCGCAGAGTGCAGGGGCTGCGTCTCAATCCGGTTTCTGCTCCGGCCTCTCGTAATCTTCACCTGCAAGCTCGGAGCTGGTAAAGGATGAGACGCACTTGTTCTAGAACGGAGGGTGAAACAGAATTCATCAGAATTAAAAGACACGCTCTTAACGAGCATCTGCCTCTTGCTCTAAATGTGAATGCACACGCTTGTGGTTAATGGTGTGTTGCCATGGCGATATGGCCCGCTTTAAAGGGTGCTGCAGGACAGAGGTCTGGGAAGGAGGGAAAAGCTGTCGCCATGGCGCGCAAACTGTAAACAGCAGAGAACAGGAAGCTGAGGCACAGCAGGTGAGGTAAGGAAGTTTGGGGTGTTTGGGGGGGCAGGCAAAGGAGAAGAGGAGGAGGAGGAGGAGGATAGGCTGCAGAATGCCAAGTAGGGAAAAAATGTCTCAAGAAAATCATGGAAAATTCCAGTAATCCGGCAAAGTCCACAGTCCATCGGCAGAACAACTGCCAAACATCTCAGAGTTCTTGGAGCCTAAACGAACACCCAACCCCTCCCCCCCACCGAAATGCTGAAACAGGAGATTCTACTCTGATCCCTGTTCAGTGAATTCACGAGTCAGGAGTCATAAACTGCTGTACTCAAACTCAAACTTACTTAACTCAAACAAATGTACTCAAACTTCTTACTTTGAAATGGTGGCGCTGTGCCAGGCTAAAGGGGGGTGTGCTTTGCTATAACCACAATGGTTTTGATACAGTAAGTTGATGTGTGAAATGATAAAATCACCATAAGACACCCAGATATACCCTCTATAACCTGCAACAACCAGGTAACACAAAGCCTTGGGCAGAAAAGTTACAAAAGTTATTCAAAGTACATGCCATTTATGAAACAGGCATCAGGAAAAAAGGGATGGGAGTGGTCTTGGTCACGGTCAACTTGCCTGTATTTTGTTAATATCAATAAATGTTTGTTTAATACTAAAAATCTGACCTCCCCTTACAGACTTTGTATAACACAGAAAATGTAGAGAAATAACATTTATGCGCAGGACAAAACACAACCTAAAAGCCTTGATGCTTATCTGAGAAACACATTGTTGACTTTGGTCTGAGTCCGCATTAATGACTCACTGGCTAAATACGTCTGATGGAAGTCGTGTCCTGCATTTCCGGGAGCGGTCCTAAAATGTCGAAGTTCACGAGAGCACGACCAAACTGAGAGCAGAGGAATTCCCGAGGCGCGGGGTGCACGGAGCTGCAACGCTCTGCTCTGCTCTGCTCCACAAGCACGGATTCATCATCTCTGCCGCTGCCCTACCCCCACGAAGGCGCAACCTGTTACACCGTGTCATATTGACAGCACATTGTCAAGGCACACACCCGCTGTCACAGCGCGCAGACCAGTTGCTATCTGGAATATAAGCGTCATGCTGGCTTGTCATGTAAAAAGTCATCATTTACGCTGTGTTTTTAAGACTCAATAATTGCGGCAACTGTTGTGTTTCTTCCCGCTGAACCGTTGATAACATTTGGCTGGAAAAATAAGGATTGCGATAAGGAGAACAGGGAATAATAACAGGACGTAGTTTTGGTAATGACAGGCTTGACTCAGGCAAAGCACAGCTCGAAAACACTCCATTGCAATTCGGTCCTCAGGTGTCATACTGCAATGTGACCATAGGAGGGAGACAGAACACTATTTATTTACCGTCAGAACATTTTAATGCACTTTTAAAAATATAAAAATTAAACAAAGCTATTTGTTAGTAATAGGGATATGAAATCATATTATTGTATTTTTTGTTCTTAAAGACCTTTTTTGTCTCTTTGATTTTTTTTAACGATAAAATGGAAGTAATTAGCTGGACTTATAACACATTTTCTACAATCAATTTTTAAACCTCAATTTCAACAAAGCAAATTTTGGGTGGGTACATTTTTCAGTGGTCCCCTAACCTGCGTATTTAGATCTACAGGGTGCCTTAAAATCAGCAACCTATTCAGACCAAATAAATCGGGTGCGGTGAGTTACCTGTGCAATCAGCCATGTTAATTGATTGGTTAAGTGCTGAGTAGTTTAGTGGTTAGTGAGCTGGCCTTGTAGCTCAAAATGTTGCATGTTTATTTCCCAGGTTGGGCGCTGCTGTTGTACCCTTAAGGAAGGTACTTCACCTGAGATCTACACTTTAAAAAAATGTAAATTTATCAATCAATTGGCAGAGGCAAAAAAATTGTCAGTATTATCAGGGGGTTTGAAGGATGAAACACTGTCTTGTACTATGGCTCTGCCCCAGGCCTTAAGCATGAACAGTGTAACATTTTTAATTAGGATGAGTGTGATATAAAGGTTGGGCATTTAGCTTTGCAACTCAGTAAATATCACTTAAGTACATATCCAGCACTAGAAATGGGGTAGTAAAAATGGTGTGTAGAAATGTAAGCTGTGTAAAACACTCTGTAGAGGAGTGTCTGCGAAATGACTAAAAATATTAAACTGTTTTTGAGTGGCACTTCATATGAACATGCAAAATGATAGCATGGCAGGGTAAAATTAGACAAAACGGACAGGTAACGTATGAACGCTAAGGCTAACGCTACCCTCACAACTGCCCCAAGTGTATTTGTGTTCGTTCTGTGGTGGCCTACAAGAAAAGATTCAGTGTCTCAAACAAACGTTATCCGTAAACCCGTGCATTCCAGACTGTGACAAGCACATTGCAAACTGTTTCAGATGTTTAATGTTTTGTCTTCAGCAAAAATGTCAGGGACGGTATTTGCATTACCACCACCCCCACCACCCCCTCCTTTCGGCTCAGTATCATTTAGGTCACCTCACAAGCATCTGCAAGTTGTATGCAAGAAACTCAGTTGATAGTTGATGTCTGGTGCAGGTGTAATGGAACCAGGTGCTCAGACACCTGTGGAAAAACAAAACTGCAATCCGAGCCTCCGGAGGAACGGCCTATCCACACATACAGGGGAGCACCGCCAGTGAGAGGGAGACGTTACCTCAGGGCTGTCCAATTTTAATGCAGGGAGGGCTGGTATGAGTTACAATGGTCACTGCTGAACTGGGTATCATGATAGCAAAAATGTGTGGGGTTACAATTAGCCAGCAATCACTGACAAATTTCAGCCAATCACAAGGTCACGCTCGTTACAGCTGAACGCAATGATTGGTTCAAATCTCTTACAGGTGGCATTTAGTAGATCCAGCCGTGTTTTGGTGTGTTGATGCCTCATTCTCCTATCACCGATTGTCAAGACTATGGCTGTGTCTCAAATTGCATACTCACATAATAGTTAGTACGCATATCAAGTATGCGTACTGACGGTCACCAAGTTAACGATCGAGTGCGTCTCACACTCAAGTATGCATCCAAGCAAGTACGCATAGAATTTTCAGGAAACTTCTCTTTGCGTAGAAGAATTTAAAGCTTCAAATGAACTAATTTTATCCACTCTGTGTACTTGCATACTAAATGGTACATACTCGTTAGTGTATTTGGAAGTATGTAGTAACAAGTACATAAGTATGCAATTTGAGACACAGCCCTTGATTAGGTGAATCAGGACCACATTCAGTACCCACAAAATGGTGCAGCGCACTTTGATTTGTCCCAGGTGTTTGATTCCTGGGCTGGACAACAAAAGCTAGTTGAAGACCATAATTAGCTTGTTAGCTGTCTTTATTGCTGGGCTAGAACAAAAACCTACACCCACACTGGCCCTTCTCTGCTAAGACCCCTGTGGTAATGAATCAGTGAAAGAGAGGCCATTGTGCCCGCATTACTGCCATCCCATAGTCTCACAGTCACTTTCTGTCAGACTGGTTTTGCACTGAATGTGTGTGGACCCCCCTGATTTTCATCCAATCTGGATTGGTTGTCTGACTGATAAGATGAGGAGATGATTGGCTGAATTGGCACACCAGTGACGCTGATTTCACACAGAATGAATCCACTTTGATTAGTGTTTCAATTGTGATTAGTGATTAGTGCCTCTTCATATCATAGACTGTCTATTCTTGCGGGGAAAATCTTTCCCTTGTCTGTTTGTAAATGGAAAAAAAATGAACATTTTTAGAAAATCACTCTTTTTTTGAAATTGCCGTTTCCTTCAAAAAAAGTTACTTTTCTTAAGGTAGACTTAAAATGATGTGTATTTTTCTTTCTGTATTGTTTTGAAACTTTGCTCGAAGCCACCTTAAATTAAAAACACATGTCTTCTGGTGTTTCACTCAACATACCGTCTGAATCCAAATCAGTATATTCACATGTTTGGAGTCATTTTTTGAGGTGATATCATTTACAAATTTGTGAAATCAATTGAACATTTATACTGTGTGTGCAGGACAAGGTACAGCTTCACTAATAGAGTTTGAGGGACTTGTTTTGACACACACAAACAGAGTCTGTAGAGAGGAAGGAGGGGGTTATTCCAGTTGGAGTTTTAGCCACTGAACAACTACAGATGTTTACAGTAAACACAGGGAAAGCAAGCGTTCTGCTGGGAGGGAGAGAGAGAGGGGAGAGGGGGAGGGAGGAAAAGGGGAGGTGTAATTAAAGAAAAACAAGTAATTATGTCTTTACACCTCCCCCAAAGGGCTGTCCAACCCATTTCTCTTACCCTAACCCCGCCCCCTCCCCACTCAGGTGTGTGGTGTGTTTCCCACCCTTCCCCCTCTAAAACGTGAGCGCTGAGCTGTTATCTGCCCCAGCTGCCTGGACACCAAGCACTGTGAAATAAGTAACAAAAGCAGAGAGAAGCCACTGTGTGGGGGAGAGGGGAAGAACAAGGGAAGAAAGAGAGGATGAAAGCCTGGGGAAAGGATAGCCAGGGAATGGACAGAGTTGCAGGAGGGACTGAATAGAGGGAGAAGAGGAGCTCTCAGTTCTATTTTGGAGACTGGTTTGACAGGTTTCTCTGTTGGCCTCGCGTGCAGCAGTGAGAGAGAGAAGTAAACGAGAACGGAGTACAAACCAGTGCCGTGGAGGACCTTAAGAGAAAGTGGAGAAAAAGAGAAGCTCATCCTCTCAGGTGGCTGAAAAACAGATCTATATAAAACCAAAACCGCAACCACAGAGCGACAGACCAAGATGCCGGAGGAGGGCGAGTTTTACGGAAAACACGGTAACTTCTCATTCTCAGTTCCTCCACCTTGCGTGCGCCGGTTTCGCTGTGGGTTGTCACTCCGCACAGTCAGGACAAACGCTGGAAGGGTGTGTTCTCTTGTCCAAACACTGACAAAGGGAGGCCAACCTTTGTTTTTGCACTTTAGCTCAGATTGGAAAAGATTTCCGTGAAACTAACGAAAGGTAGGGAACGTTGTGTGTGCAGGATCAGTGGTTCAGCCAGGGTGAGACTCGGGGTATTACCCCTTGTATCTATGACAAGGCAGTTAGTCAAGGGTGTGTGCAGAACTTCAAATGACACACTCATACAGGTGTAAGCAAACATGCCAAAACATTACAGCAATGCGGTCTCAGCCTTTCAAAGAAATCCTGGCACAAAAAAATGTGAGCGAGCAAATCATCAAAACGAGGCGAACCACTTTGGCAGGAAGAAAAATCCCTGTTCATTACAAGTTAAAAACATTGTTTTTGGCTGAAGCTTTTTTATCTGATGCACACAGTAGCCAAAATATTGTGTTTTGAACATGAATTGAAAACAGCATTTGTCTGCCAGTGGTAACTCCTTTTGACTCCTAACTATGCTGCTTTTTTGAGGAAACACTTTTCGTCTGTGTGTGAGCACTGATTCCTCCACATGTAGGTCAGCCTATAGGAGCACAAACACAGGCCAAGCCTTCGCTGTGTACCTCTCATTCTTCTGTAATGCACTGGATTCCAGTTGTGGTATTCGTATGTAGGTGGAGGCCTGTTGTAATCCATGGAAAAATAAACAGCAGATATGTGGATGAGTGTTTGTTTCATTAATTGTGAAGCAGGGGAAAAGTGAAGATTAAAGCCAATGAGTCGAACCAAGCCGAGGCCTGTGGGTAGCTCTGTGAGCCTTGTGGAAACACATCTTGGTGTTTTTCTCAGCTCAGTGCTCTGCTTCAGAGAGTGTAGTCAATTGTTGTTCCTTGTCTTCCTCCTGGAAGAACCCACATCTTAAAGTTAAAATTGGTATGAAAGTGGCCATTCAAAGTTTGATTTGGATGGATAACATTTCAACCTAATCTAGTGCAGCAAAAAGCCACTGGCTTAGATTGTTGAGATAATTCCCTGATACAAAAATGATTCAAAATAATAAACTCTCAAAATAATAATTTAGCCAGTTCTTTTATTTGAATTTTATTCTGGGCTTCAAATAATCTTGAGACAAAACACCAGATCAGTTTTTTTTTTATTACACATCTTTTTACCAGTAAGTTTACTTTTGTAGTGCGTACCCTTGAAATGTTTTAAAAAGAAACCTGGGCTCAGGTTCACAAAGTGTATTAGAGTAACAGAGCTGATTTTGGGTCGTTTTTATGTATTTGATGGTCGATAAGGTTATGATATGGCCAGGGGAAACCTACCCCTGGATCACTACTCCTCCTCTGAAATAACTTCATGAAAAATGCAGACTTGGGACCACATTTATCAAATCCTTTAACATATGTTGCTTTTACACAAGCAATTTCAGTGATGTGATTTGTGATTGGAGCAAATGAGCGACCTCAGCCAATCACATGCTGTTTTAGTCTTTCTGCACAAAAGACTAACACAAATCTGCATGAACTAACTGCTTTCGTGAATCAGGCCCTTATCTAATGCTCAGTACTCAGTTTGCAGGGCTGTTTTTTTACATCTTTTCTGCAATTTGGTCACGTGCATGTCTCCTCATCTGATATATTTCCCATGACCCTCCCTGCCTCAGCAAAGGACATGAGAGGGTAGTTTATTTAATAAACATTTTTCTGTGAGCATCTGTTCCACCTGAGCACACCAGCCATCAGAGGCTGACCTTTTCAGAGTGTCTTTTTAAATAAATTCCGTGTTCCTGTTGAAAATTAGTGGAAACACTCGCGTGCTGTTTATCGTGCTACCTTCTCTCTCTTATTTACATACAGAAAAACAGTCCTCATGTTTTGGTTGGCAGGTCAGGATGGCATACCTTGAAGTGGGATAAAGGGGTTTTCACAGTCCAACTTTCGTATGTATGTGGAAAAACTCAAGACCCCAACTATCCTATTTTAATTCTCCAAATTCAAATTCCAGATTATGTAAATACCTTGAACATTATATAATCAGATTGGATGAAATCCTGAGTTCTTCAAAAATATTTACTTAAGTTATCAAGGAACTGGGCCCCACAGGGCTACATACTCATATCACAGAATAAAATGTTTATTTTAATTTGTTTTAAGTTAAAATATGTAAGCACCCACTGGTGAACTTGCTAGCTATGAAAACATCCACAATTGTGTCTTGTTTGAAAATAAATCTATTGGTCTCTTAGATTTCCCAGATGGAAATCATAATTTGGAGTAACAGGGCAGTTTTGGTATAATATGCACGGTGGAAATATAAAGGCTCATATTTGGTACGTTCACTTACGTTACTAATGTTATGAAAATCATATTTTCATAGTCTGACCACCTGGGTTCATTTCCCTGTGCAGATTTTCATATCAAACATGGACTGATACGGCTTGGGTGCGTCTCCGTGTGTGTGTGTATATGTGTTTGTGTGTGTGAGGTGTGTATATGTTTCTCTGTGTGTGTATATGTGTTTGTGTGTGTGAGGTGTGTATGTGTTTCTGTGTGTGTATATGTGTTTGTGTGTGTGAGGTGTTTATGTTTCTCTGTGTGTGTTGATATGTGGGTGTGTGCTTTGTGCATTGTCACAAAAAGGGGTCAAAATGAGGCACGGTTTTGGTACCCACACGTCAGGTCAAACAAACTAGATAAGTAAACACGCAGTTTTACTCAACATAATGAGAAGTGTAAAGTCCTTGTAGCAAGCCCCAGGGTGAAGCGTTGTCTGTGCTAACCACTTAATGTGGGCTAACCTCTGCCCACTCCATTACTGAACGTATGTCCTTACTGCTTATTTCGGTTGGTAACTTAACATAACCTTACTGTGGCGCGTGGATATCCATACAGTCTGCTTTTCATATAAAAAAAAAAATGCTTTAAGAAACACAAGCTTTCGCTGTCCCAGTCCATGTCTGTATGTGGTTTCCACATTTGGGTTGACACGGAACTTTGTTGTCATTGTGCAGAATGTCGCTATCTCGCCATATTCACCCGCTGGAATTTGAATGAGTCTTTCCTCCCTGCGTTCACGAGCAGGATATTGCGCGAGGCCATGAACTCATCTCCCGAAGTGCTGCACAGCAATCATGATATACACGGCATGGGAAGGACATTTTTCTTTTTTTGGAATGTAATTTTAATTTCGCTCCTCGTTAAAACCGTACGGTGGGGGAAAAAAAGCCCTCCATCTTACAGGCCTGTGGAAACTCTGACTTTGTGTGTTTGCCGTGTTTGGCATGAATTATTTTTTGGCTGAGGTGAATTTGGTTTGGCCATTTGTCGTCTGTGAGTTTATAGCCACTTAGCTAAATTGCGTGTGCTATGATCATATTAGGTTCGGGAATCCAATTTAACATACCATTTTGAAAAGGTGCATTACTGGCGGTATGAGCGCATGTTTCCCTCTGGTGGCTGACCTGGAGTACTGCAGTCTTGCCGAATGTTAAACATGGGCTCGGGTTTTGCGTAGGAATCCTCCCCGTTGTCAGGCGTGGCCGCTTCGTCGTCAGGAGACTCTTTATTTCGGCGCCAGATATGTTGGCCCTGACAAAATGGAATGTTGCATTCATGACGTCACCTGACAGCGAGAGCCTATCCGTTGTGTTTAAAATGCGGAATAAAGACCTAATAAGACCCAATAGCACTGTTTTTGGTGTACATTTTATAAAGTCTTATCCATGAAGGTTTTTCTCAGACATTTTTAAAACCCTTAACTGATTAAGGCACTGTTCAGGGGTGTGTGTAAGTCCTTTGACCACCTCTTTCAGTATACAAAAATGCTGAGTATGAATCTTTTACAAGTACTAATGTTTGAAAATCGTGTGTGTCTGTTTAGGGGAGCCGAGGAAATATGACCCCACCTTCAAAGGCCCCATTCATAACAGGTGAGAGAAAACAGATGAAAGCGTCACCTTCCGTTTTCCTCCATTTTTACGTCCATCACTTCAGCAGGGAACGTGTGCTCTCTCAGATGTCATGTTTGATAACTGCTTTTGATTGGCTGACAGGGGCTGCACTGATATCATCTGCTGTATCCTCTTCATTTTGGCCATCCTGGGATACTTTGCTGTGGGGATTCTGGGTAAGTGAGTTTGACTTTGACTTGTTAAGTGATCTTACCAGGGTAAACTTTGAAAGGTAACCCCCTTCTCTCCCCTCCCCCCAGCGTGGTCGCAGGGTGACCCCCGGAAGGTGATCTACCCCACAGACAGCAGGGGGCAGTTCTGTGGGCAGGCAGGCACCCCACTGGAGTAAGTACATACTTAAGAGCCTACTTAAAGAAAGTATGCAACCCCCCTCAGCCACGCACCCCCATAATCCCCCACTGCTCACGGCAGTGACCTGTGCTGTACCTGCCTGACGTACCTGACCTGTGCTGTACCTGCCTGACGTACCTGACCTGTGCTGTACCTGCCTGACGTACCTGACCTGTGCTGTACCTGCCTGACGTACCTGACCTGTACTGTACCTGCCTGACGTACCTGACCTGTGCTGTACCTGCCTTGCTAGCAATCTTTACCCTAAAGTGTGGTGCTGCGGTTCTGCAGACATGATTGATACTCCCACTCCGACGAGTAACACGTTCCTCAAATTCCTCTCTCTTTCTCCCCTTTCTCTTTTCTGTTGTCTATGGAATTGTGTGTGTGTCTGTGTTTGTCTGTGTGTGTGTGTCTGTGTGTGTTGCAGGAAGAAGCCCTTTCTGTTCTACTTTAACATCATTAAGTGTGCCAGCCCCCTGGTGCTGCTGGAGTTCCAGTGTCCCACCACCCAGGTGAGTGTTCCTGTGTCTGCCCCAGCTCTCCTCCTCTCTGCTGGGCTTCCGTCTCTCCATCTCTCCCTCCTCTTTATCATCACCATCTCTAGCCTCCTCTACATCCTGTCCTCTTCTGTGTGGTGATGTCTATCTCTATCACTCATGTCATAGTGGTCATAGTGTGGCAGGGTGAAGGAGCTTTGAGCCCACATTGGGTTATGTGCTTGATAATGTTCCAAAATCTTACAGCCGTTTGTGTGTGTGTGTGTGTGTGTGCCCCAGATCTGCGTGGAGAAATGTCCCTCCCAGTACATGACCTTACTGAAAGCCCATGCACTTAAGAATGAGGACTTCAACACCTATAAGAGTTACTGCAAGGACGATGTGGATATCTCCAAACTGGTGAGTACCACATTCAGCAGGAGGTACTAACTGCTGGGATTTAATAATTAAGAAATATGATTGGTTAATAATATTTTCCCATAATTCTCTTTGTTCCAGAGTGTTCCAGAAATCCTGAAACAGGGCCTATGCCCTGCCATGCTGACTCCAAGCAAACCCTGTAAGTTATTTTGGACATAACATGTTTTAAAATCGTCCCTCTATTCATAAAAATAGCAACAAAAAAATGGAATTGATCTGTGAATACCGAAGGAACGAGATCTGACCTAGCAACGCTTGGCCCCAACAGCACCAGATGCTTCAACTTCCGGGTTCACCATGAAGGAATAATTTCCTCTTGCACTGTATTGAATTTTCAGAAAAAAAAAACATTTTCATTGGTTAAATGAAATCCCCTCTTTGTTTTGAGCGCTCAGCTGCTTTCAGGGACCATTCACAAAAGCCATGAAAGTGGAAAATCGCTGTCATAAATCTCTGGAGGGTTTGCTCTCCATATGGCACCCTGTCACTGTGTGTGCCTGACTCTGTAAGCTCAGATTCAGGATGAACCTGACTGATTTTTGGGGACTTTCTCCCTCCGCTTTCCCCTGCAGTCACTCGCCGGTGTCTCCCTGCGCTCGGGAAGAAGGACGGAGCGGTCGTGGTGGGGAACTTGACCATTTTTGATGACGGGTTTGGAACGTCCTCAAAGGCAGGACGATTTCCTGGAGGGGGCCAAGTGAGTCCAGACCTGCTTCCGTAAACTGGGGGCGGGAGCGAGGTTTTGTGAACCCTATACTGGGTGGAGCTGCAGAGCTTGCAAAGCAAAGCATACTTGTTGGTTCTCATCATTCATTGCTAGTTAAGGGTAGCTTAAGTCATTTTTTGTGTCTGTTTTAAACCAGGGAGAGTGAGTCTCATTGTCGTGAATACTCATGCCAGAATGTAGTCATGGAGGGTCACAATGTCTGTCAGAGTTTTGTCACTTAAGCGTTTTGGTCACCCATTGGATAAAGAGTTGACATACCTTCTTTTAAAGCCTAAATTAGTGAAATAGCCAACTTCCTTCAGTAAGCCTAAACTGGGGATTAAAAGGAATCCATAAAAACCTGCAGACACTGCCGCCCTCCGGGTCTGGAGTTAAACCTGCAGACACTGCGGCCCTCCGGGTCTGGAGTTAAACCTGCAGACACTGCGGCCCTCCAGGACTGGAGTTAAACCTGCAGACACTGCGGCCCTCCGGGACTGGAGTTAAACCTGCAGACACTGCGGCCCTCCGGGTCTGGAGTTAAACCTGCAGACACTGCGGCCCTCCGGGTCTGGAGTTAAACCTGCAGACACTGTGGCCCTCCGGGTCTGGAGTTAAACCTGCAGACACTGCGGCCCTCCGGGTCTGGAGTTAAACCTGCAGACACTGCGGCCCTCCGGGTCTGGAGTTACACCTGCAGACACTGCGGCCCACTGGGTCTGGAGTTTGCCACCCTTGCCATAGTATGTAGGGCTTCGGTCAGCAGTCAGTCAGTGGGTTTTTGGTTGTTGCAGGAAGGCTAACGTGGTGGTGGAGGCCCGGCAGGTGGCCATGAGGATCTTTGAGGACTACACTCAGTCCTGGTACTGGATCCTAACGTGAGTGACCCTGCTGGCCCTGCCTTCACACTCACACAGCACAACTCCGTCCCTCTCTATTGCCTCCTCCCTTCATTTCCCCCGTCTCTCTCCCCCATCCCTCCCTCTAACCCCAGCCTCTTCTCTTTCTCCCTACCCCTCTTACTATTTTACTCTCTCTCTTGCTTTGTCCTTGCTGAAATATAGTTTTTTTTATCAGTGTCCCAATCCCCAAATGCTTGCCAGTCTCTAAAGCAGTCTTTCCTGCAGTTGTGACCTCATTAATGTCACACTCTCTCTGCAGGGGTTTGGTGCTGGCCATGATCATTAGTCTGATCTTCATTGTTCTGCTGCGTTTCCTGGCTGGTATCATGGTGTGGGTTATGATCGTGTTGGTTATCCTGGTTATCGGATACGGTAAGGACACACCCCAACTCTTACCAGACACTAATTCTTAACCTGTACAGCTTGCTCTGTAGTCATGTAGTTTGTTGTGCTCACTGTCTCCCCCCTGTGTCTCACTGCTGAATTGCACTTCAGGGATCTTCCACTGCTACATGGAGTATGCCAGTCTGAAAGGGGAACCTGGAGCAGATGTCACCCTTCAAGATCTGGGCTTCCAGACTGACTTCTCCGTCTACCTGCAGATCCGACAGACCTGGCTGGCCTTCAGTAAGTCCCACCTGTGATCAATCACCTGGTGTAAAGGTGGGGCAGCAGTGCAGTATGAAAGTTTGGGAGGTGGGCTTGTATATCAGAGGTTGTAGGTTCAGATCTCATGCATGGCAGTGTTGTTGGACCCTTAAGTAAGGTACTTCACCTGAAATATCCAGCACATATGCAAGCTGTGTCATTTTCCTGGACAAGAGAATCTACAAAATGTCTAAAATGTAAAAGGTTATAGATGTCTGAATGTAGAATCAACATTTGTCAGTTTGTTTTTGTACTGGCCTGCTTTCTTTTGTGTATCAAAAATAAGTGTAACTAACAGCAGTATGTAAAGCCACACGTACATAATGTGACATGTAAGAAAGTGTATAGGTAACAGAAGTATATAATGTATAAGGTAGTAAGTAATAGACCCTGCTGAAAAGATAAAATGGTGTGGATGGTAATGGGGGTGTGGCCTATATGAGTGGGTGTGGTTATGTTATATGATTGACATACTGGCCCCTCCCCTTCCCCAGTGATCATCCTGTGCATCCTGGAGGTGATTATCATCCTGCTGCTGATCTTTCCTCAGGAAGCGGATCCTCATTGCCATCGCACTCATCAAGGAGGCCAGCAGGTCAGTCCACACTCAAAAACCGTGTGCTGATTGGTCAGCAAGTTATTCTGCACTCATGAAACATATTCTGATTGGCCCACTGATAGTTCTACATTCAGCAAAAATATTCTGATTGGCCAGCAGGTCGATCTGCACACAGAAAACATATTCTGATCTGCCAGCAGGTTGGTTTATGTTCAACAAAAGTTTTCTAATTGGCCAGCAGGCCTGGATTAACCCCATATCAGAAAGGAACCCATGGTAACAGAGGAAATTAGCAGTGTCACAGTCAAACTTAGTTGAGATTTATACTTGCTTTTCTTTTGTAGGGCAATCGGCCATGTGATGTCATCGCTGTTTTACCCCCTTTTGACCTTTGCCCTCCTGGCGCTGGTCATCGCCTACTGGGGCATCACCGCTGTGTATCCTTCTGTTGCCTTGACAACATACTCACCAGGATGTACTGAGCTATATGACACATCTTTATCATGGTAACTATTTGGAAGCAGAGAGTTGTGAAGTAGTAGTTCACGGAACTAGTTGAAAATGTAACGCCCCCTAGCTAACAAATGCCCAGGCATGTGAGAAATTATTTAAGGAAGAAGAAATAAAATTGAATTTGCCAGTGAAGATAATCATACATTCAGTGAAATGTTCAATTGTGAATCATTGTGCAACACCATTTTCAAACTACTGGATGTGTTATAGCAGCTTAAAAAATGCCAAAATGAGAGCCCTTAAGTTCCTTAACCGACCATGGAAAGCTTCCTGTCAACCTCGAACGTAGCGGTCTACAAAGTGTTCAACGAATCGGCGTGTGAATACTCCTACAACACCTGTGACCCAGAGGTGAGCGCTTGGATCTGAATCGGTTTGAGACTCCTTCCCACTGTCAGTGTGACACCAATCACTCACAAATTGTTCATACAGTTTACTCACCTGCAGGTGCTCAGCTGGCCAGGAGAGGGCACTAAAGTGCAGTAGGACTAATGAAATTTGACAGCCATACCCAATACTTTACCTCAGTCTGGCTGAGACGGTTGCAGCCCTGCCAAAGTGCACTGCACTCCCATAGGCTATACATGCACTGCACTCCCAGATGGGTGCTCCTGTCGTACCCTTGTGTAAGGTGTTTCCCCTGAAGTGTTCCTACAAAATATCCCATTAGATAGATGGATAGTGTATAAAAAATTATGTAAACTGGACAAGGGATCACCTTCCAGATCAGATAATCTGCTTAATACAGAAGTGTAAGGATTGTGATAAAATGTTTGGAGAGATGTGCCACACAAGTGAACTGATTTGGTCCCCTGCGTGCTCCGCAGACGTTCAACACCAGTAAGGAGTATAAGGAGTGCCCCGGGTCCCAGTGCATGTTTGCCTTCTACGGGGGAGAGACGTACTACCACAAGTACCTGATCGCACTGCAGTTCTACAACGTCTTCCTGTTCTTCTGGTGCGCTAACTTTGTGACGGCGCTGGGACAGATGACGCTGGCAGGGGCCTTCGCCTCGTATTACTGGGCCTTTAAGAAGCCCGACGATATGCCTGCCTTCCCAATCTTTTCCGCCCTGGGACGGGCGCTCAGGTACGCCCTGTGTGTGCGAGTTTGTGTTCTGTGTGTGTGCTCCGTTTGTTTGTGTGTCCTGTGTGTGTGTGTGTGCTCTATGTGTTTGTGTGTTCCGTGCGTTTATGTGTATATTCACATCTGTATGTGTGACTGCTTGTGTGTTTGTTCTTTTAATTTTTGTGTCTTACTGTGTGTGCATGTCCATTTTCATTTCATGTCTGTTTGAATGCTTGTGTGTGTTTGTGCCTTATCACAAATCCAAACATACAGTTAACCTGTCCGTCTCTTTCTCTCACAGATACCATACGGGTACCTTAGCCTTTGGCTCTCTGATCTTGTCTCTGATCCAGACGGTCAGAGTACTGCTGGAGTACCTGGACCACAAGCTGAAAGGTGAGGGAGGGACTCCCATCATGGCCGCCTTGAGAGGCCTGATTACTTCCTGTTTGAGTGGAGGTCAAGGGTCATGCCATGTCACAAAGAGCATAATATTTGGCACAAGCTTAGTCAGGGAATTTTTGTATTTTGACAAAAATGACAAAATGGATATTTTTCTGCTTACCCTTTCCGGTTTAATATGGAGGTTCCCTTAACTTCTTGTTTCGCAGTACACCTGAGAAGGACTGAGGTTAAACATTTGATGTCACTATCTTTATATGGCACTGTGCATGTGCATCTGTCTCACACAGGAAGGAGAGGTTGTAGTTTTTGTCTGTGTTTTTGATGGCTGTGGTCAGTGCTGACAGCTGGTGTTGATGGCTTTGCTGTTCCACCCCCAGGTGCCCAGAATAAGTGCACCAAATTCCTGCTGTGCTGTCTCAAATGCTGTTTCTGGTGCCTGGAGAAATTCATCAAGTTCCTCAACAGAAACGCATATATCATGGTATGTCTCCCGCCATGTACACACACAAAATTACCGTAAGGCTGCCTAATACAGCAGCATCTATCAGTCTGTAGTTCTACTAAATTGAAAAATATATTTAAAAAAATCAGTCAATAATTTGCAGCTTGATTGTTGAATAAATATTGTGTAATACCATGTTCTTGCTGTAGGTGGCGATATATGGCAAAAACTTCTGCACGTCAGCCAGGGATGCCTTCTTCCTCTTGATGAGGAATGTTGTGAGGTGAGGGTTGCCATGTGGGGAGACACTGGTCTGTAACTAAGTGGATGAAGAGGGTCTCTCTTCCTCTTCCTCATGTTATGCTCACACTAGCCTCAAGACCCTGACAGGCCTAACGTGTTGGCGATTACCAGTCCAGGGGTATGACAGTTGAAACATCAGATTCTCAGATGCAGTTTGTGGAAGTGGTTCATATTTCACTTGTGACCATTCACCATGGTAACATGGTAATAGTTTCATAGTTAATTTTGAATCTATGGTTGGAATCCTGGCCTTCTCCTCAGACCTGCCCTCTCTGTGTTGCGATTGGATAGAAAGTGGTCAGTTGCATCACAGAAGTGGGCGGGTCCTTGGCATGGAAAGGGTGGAGGCTGCATTCATTGAAAAGGAAGAAAGCAAGGGCTGGTTGCCATGTGAACCAGAGGAGTCACATGTCCAGGGTGGTGGGAGATGGTGGCAGTGTGAGACTAAACAGTTTGGCAGGATAAACAAAGAAAGAAAGAAAAAACAAAGTCGGGCACGTGAGGCTGTGCTCACACCATCTGTCTGTGACTCACAGGGTGGCCGTGCTGGACAAGGTGACGGACTTCCTCCTGTTTCTGGGCAAGCTGCTCATCGTGGGCGCTGTGGGTAAGCAGGCTGAGCGATTAGCGCCGCTGGTCTAACACAAACTGTCAGCAAAACGCTGCCAAGAACCGTTTGGCTGGCATCCTAGAGAGCCAGGCTGAGGTTGCTCCATCTGAGAAAGCCATTTTAAGAGTGTTGGTGATGGTTGAACGAGGTCTTATGATGTAATGAGCTCCGGAATGGGTGGAGCTTCAGTGAGCTGTCAATCACTGACTGTGTTCCAGTAAAAAAAAAAAAAACAGTTAAGCTCTCCACAGTAAAACACAACCCAGTCAGTTGCTGGTAGCATATAGCAGCTCCGCCCCTATTTTTCTACCATGGAAACTCATTCTCCCATCACTGCTGAAAACAAATGGAACTTATTGACTTTAATTTTCACCAATTATTAATCACTGAATAAGAGTTTTAAAGGAATGAAACCAAATTCAACTGCATTCAAGTTCAATGATGTTCCTGTTTTTGCTGTTTTTTCCAAGGGATCTTTGCATTCTTCTTCTTCTCTGGGAGGATAAAAGCAATCCAGGATACCACCCCTACCCTCAACTATTACTGGGTTCCTATCCTGGTGAGTGGGACCTGTCTGGCTACTGTCACACACATCACCATTTTGTTTCTTTAGGGAAAATTTTGCATAATCTGTACTATGTGGCCTGTGGCACATAACCTGTAGCATGTAGCTTGTAGAATGCAGTCCAGTGCTTAGCCTATATTTATATTGATTTTAGTCCTTAGCATGTACCACATAGCCTGTAGCGTGTAACCTATAGCACGATAACCTGTAGCCTGCAGTATGCAGCTCATTGTAAATAGCCTTTGGTATGTAGCCTGTATTGCTTAGCCTTCAGCTCATAGCATGAAGTGCATAGCCTATAGTACATAGCCTGTAGCAAATGGCTTGTAGCTCAAGCCTACAGTGCATAACCTGTAGTAAATGGTTTATAGCACGTAACCTGTAGCATGTAGCTTTTAGCCTGTTACGAGTGCAGAGCGACGGAGAGCGACCAATTGATTGCGTGTGGTCACGCTGCGCCTCTTAATCTCTCCGCAGACGGTGATTGTGGGATCCTACCTCATCGCTCATGGGTTCTTCAGCGTCTACGCCATGTGCGTGGACACACTTTTCCTCTGCTTCTGTGAGTACCGCCAGAACCCGAAAGATGGAAAAAAAAAAATCACTACAGATGTCATGATACGTTTTTGGGTTTCCACTAACACTGGCAACAGCATGCTAACCTGAAACCTCCCTCACTGCAAATCTGGGCTCCCCCCAACCCAGGTCAGCTCATCAGTACTCCTGATAGCCAGGCTTTGTTTCTTAGATCCATTTTTAAGCCTGCCTTTTGTATCCTCAATCAAGACCATGATTGGTTGAGTCAGGAGTTTTGAAAGTGGGCCGCAGCGTCTGCACTGGCTTTCCATGGATGACACTGAGGGCTCTTGTTTGGGAAGAACTTAAAAATAAGCAGATAAAAATATAAATAAAAACTGTAAATACCTCTATTTGACTTGGGTTGTGGGGTAGAGAGCCAGCTGGTTCTCCCTGCCATGACTGCACTAGATGGAGTGACCAGCGTCTGCCCTTTCAAAGCTGTAACTGTGTGGGATCTTCACTGGCTTTGTTTCTGACTTTTTGCTGTCTGTCTCTCTCTCGTCTTTTCCCCTTCCCACTCCCCGTCTCCTAACCTCTCCCACACTCCTGAAAACTCACACCTATCACCCCCTTCCCCCCATCGTTTGTTCCCTGGTCTCCTGGGTCTATCCTGTTCTGTAACACCCTGTAAATAACCGAATAATGACCTCCTTCCAACATCCCACATGTACACACTCAAACGCGCGCTCACACTCACGCTTGCACGCATGCACACTTACGTGCACGCACGCCAGGTGAGGACCTGGAGCGCAACGACGGCTCCGAGGACAGGCCTTATTACATGTCACCGGAACTCCACGACATTCTCTCTGAGAACAAGGCGGGGGCGGGGCAGCAGGTGGAGGAGGAGCCTGAGGAGGAGGAGGAAGTGGAGAAAGGGGCGGGGCAAGACAAGCCAGAGGACACACCCCCGGAGCAGAACGGAGAGGAGATACAGCTGCACCTGCACCTGCGGCAGCACGCCCAATCACAGGAGGTTAAGGAGGAGGTCAAAGGGGAGGTGTAGGAGACATAGGGAGGAGCAGTGTAGAATCTGAGGAGTTCGAATCTCTGTAGCAGTGACGTCAAACTCAACTCCTGGAGGTCCACAGTGTCGGCTGGTTTTTGCTGCGTTCCAGCACCGAATTGATTGATGTAACTCACTGGTTGGCTTAAGAGTCAATGCACCTGATTGTCTCAAAGGCCCAAAATGGCTGCCTATTGAAAGGAAAGGACAAAAACCTGCAAACACCGTGGCCGTGCAGGACTGGAGTTTGACACCCCTGCTTAGTAGCATGTTGAGGCGCTACTGACAAGCTTTGTGACTCCCTCCACGGTGCATCTATGTGTTTGTGTGTAGAATTACGATCTCGTTGAGTCTACAACACCAGAGACATTATTAAATGTCTAATAAACGTCTCTGCTTCTATCCGAGGGAAAAATAGTCAGGAAACTTGTCAACAGTCTTATTTTAGGGAGGTCAAGATTGATTTTTGTGAACGTTCTTACAGGGTATGCAACTAGTTGAATTTGTTTAGAAGATGTTTAAAAAAAAACAGTACATGTGCCTGAAAATGGTTTGATTTTGTCTTTTAACATGTTAATATATGCAACAGAACTACTTCTACTAACGTGATGTTTACAGTTTTTAAAGCTAAACTCAAAGATGAGCATACTGTTACAGTCTGTTTACACTGATACCAAACTGAAGGCAAATGTCATAAATGACTTCTGCTTGTTATGCTGAAATGAATATGTAATTTATTTTGACGCTGAAATTAATTTGTAATTTATTTTGATGCTGAAATGAATTTGTAATTGCTTTTGACTCTTCTGTCCTTCACGGTCCACATATCAGTTCCCTAGTGAGGGCTGGATTTTTATTTTTGTTACTTATTTATGTATCTGTATGTTTATTTATTTATTCATTTGTGAAACGCAATCAAAGCACCACCTTGCCTTGGGACTTCCTGACTGCCGTGAGGGGGTTGTGATTTTCACGACACAACTTCCTGGACTCTTCCTCTAATCCTCGGGCTTAGTGCCATGACAACTTCCTGTGTTGTTCGTCTCCCCCCTCTGTTGCATGCTGGTGACACCTCACATGCTCTCCTCTATTAAAGCTGCTAGACTTTGTGTACCGTTTAACGCTCTTCCTTGCACTACTTTCCTATTGTGGGGGCGGTGGGGGCTGGGCGGGAATATTACCAGGTTAGCTTTGCTACGTAACCCCTCTTAACCACCTTATGTTGCCTGCTGTATGTACAAGCGACCATGTGGAGTATGATTTGTGTGAGTCCTTTTTTTCCCCAAGTGGATCAAACCAGTGAATCTCTGTTGTGACTTTAAAGTGAAGATGAGACGCTGTTGTGAGGGTAGTTGGGAGTTATAAGATGGATTTTAGAAAAGGTTTACAGACATTTATGATGGTGGTGTGCCTTTAAATCTGTCCCCCTCTTGCCCCATCTGTCTTCCTCTGTATCTTTTGTCATCCACACCTCTGTATTTCTCCCCCACCCTTATCTCTCATCCCTCCATGTTGTGTGTCTCTCCCTCCCTCTCTTTTTGTTCCTCCTACTCTACCCTACCCTACCCTACCCTACCCTATCTCTCTCCTTTCTTCGTCTTCTTTTTCTTGCTCTCTCTCTCTCTCTTCTTTCTCGATGTACAGTGGAGGATCTCGAGAGGAACGACGGAAGTGCGGAGAGGCCCTACCTGATGCCGGAGAGCCTCCTCAAAGTGCTGAAGAAGAAGAACGACCCCAAGCTGACTGAGCAGTCGTAGCTCTGGAGGGGAAGGGCGATGGGGGGGAGGAGGGGGGCGGAGCTTCTGGCCAGAGTTGAAGTCTGCCCTGATTGGCTGCCATGTTTGTATATAGTGGAGTATGAAAAGTTTGACCAGGGGTTTCAGTCACTCGCCAAATCAGTGCCTACGAAATTCAAAAGCCATTGCCAGATTTTTTTTAAACAATACCAACTGCCTTTTTTCCCCCGCCCGAGTGCCTTTGATTAGGAACACAAATCCATTACAGAAGGTGGAGGATGTGTCGTCTCATAAAAAATGGCATGCTTCATTTTCTTCACGGGTAGTTCTGTGTTGGAGCATACTGGTGTGTTATGCTGTTCATGTGGGTTGTTAATTGGCAGAAGCCCGTATAGCCCCTTTTAGCAAGATGATGTGGTCGCTGCCGATTTTATTACTCAACATTTACGTTTTATTTTAAGAATGCTGTCCGGACGTGTACTGGATCGTTTTCTCACTTTGCCTTCGATATCCGTGGAGTATGTTACATGTGACATGCATTCAGTATGCAACGTTGTTTTTATGATTATTAATGGACTATGCCTGTGTTAACTCTTGAGGAAGCTGTCGAGCGCTTTGCGGATTCGTTGCATGAGGAAGATTCTTAAGTTATGTTCAATTCCAGCCAGATGCGTTGCACATGGGGGTTCCCAGGGATTTGTTTGTGGATGAAGTTACCAAAGTTTGTGTAGAGACATAATGTGTTCCCGAGTGGAGTTTTAGTAGCTTCCATTTAAATGGAAGGGGACTGATGATGTCATAGTTCTGTGTTTGTGATGTCATTTCTTTTAGGAGCTGATGCATGAGGGTTAGGATCCACCGTTGAGACAGGAAAACTGTTTGACTGTTTTCATTTTAAAACTGAAGAATAAATACTTTTATACATACTTCCAGGGTGACCTTGTTTTTGTAATTTTTTTTGTAATCTCTTGCAGCTGGTTGGTTGGACATGGTAAAAGCTGTTTAGCTAGAGCTTATGTTGGGCCAATGAAAATACTATTCAATGTAGCTTTAATTAATTGGATACCTGAAAATCAGACCCAAGAGCCAGGTGAATTGATTCAATGTTGTAAATAGTCTGCTTTGGTAAATAGATTTGAGGCCTATTAAGTAATGATGAATCTAAACTCTGTATCCATCTGGATTGGAGGCCTCTCCATTACTGAAGTTAACTTGTTGCTTTACTGCCCTTTTCATATCACTTAGTTCAGGGGTGGGCAATCCTGGTCCTTGAGTGCCAGAGCCGTTTTGGGATTTCGTTCTGCCCGAGTTCTCGAGTACAGTTTGAGTAATTATGAAGTGCCTAATCCTGAATGGTGAAGCTCCTCTTCCAGCTCCAGCACATGGTCAACTGCAGTCCTTAAAGCCTGATAATTAACTCTGTCTGTTAATTAACCCCTGTCTGATTACACTGTCAGGGGTTTGGCTGGAGTGAAAACCAGAAATGTCTCTGGCACTCAAGGACCAGGGTTGCCCACCCCTGACTTAGTTCTTGGTTCTTGTAGTTCTTAATTTAAACCACAAGGGGGAGTTTCAAATCTACGGATTGGAACCTGTGTGTGCCCTCCTCGAAAAGAGCTGGTTTTTTTTTTAAAAAAAGATTTTTTCCACTTTTTTAACCTTGGTCATAGACATAGAGATGGGGGGTTCTTGGTGAATGTAAACATCCCTTTTCAAAATGAAACAAAACATTTTATGTTTTTAAGAATTATTTATAGTGTTTAAGAAATAACACATTCTCCCAATTTGATCTTGGAGGATTATATAAAATGAAGGATAAAGCTTAAACTAAAATAGAAAAACTACAGTTGTTTCCATACCTGTGGTAGTTGGTAAAATTAAGATCACAAGAGTTTATAATGTATTACATAGCATGTGTCTTAAAAAGCCAGTCACCTGCAGCATACAGTGGGTGTTATGTAAGCTTGTCAGTGGTTAACCATTTCATAGAGTTAGAATGATTAACCGTTTCATTGAATGGATAATTGTTTGTAGGACAGGAAGTAGACATGGTTTACATCCTGAGTAATTTACACCAGTCAGAGAGGTCCAGATGATAGCACCATATGTCAACACAGGGCTAATCTGATCCAGGCCTGGAGGGCTGCAGAATCTGCAGGTAAGTGCTTCAGGTCCACTCTACACATCATTCACGGGTTTACCTCCTCAGCCCAGGAGGGCAGCTGATTACAGAAATCGAATGCTGTGGTATGTGGTTTGAAAGGCCCCTTTCATAACCGCACATGGAAGCTGTACACAGATAGGATGTCACTGCTGAATGCTTTGACAATGACTGTCTCTACAAGGTTTCCTCATTCTCTGAATCTGAAAAACAAATTCCTCTATATCATGGATCTGACATTCATAGAGAAATCCAAACCATTCGATTCTGTGCATTCTCTTGGTGTATGCACAGAATGCTTGAGTTTCTTAAATGGTATGTGGTGTTGTTGGGCCTGTAGGGGGCGCTGTTCTCTCTAAACTGAATATAAAGCTTACGTCTTTAGTGCTGGCGATTTGATGCCCTGCCAGGGCTATTCCACTGCAGTGTCTGCAGGTTTAACTCCAGTCCTGGAGGGCCGCATTGTCTGCAGGTTTAACTCCAGACCCGGAGGGCTGCAGTGTCAGCAGGTTTAACTCCAGTCCTGGAGGGCCGCATTGTCTGCAGGTTTAACTCCAGTCTTGGAGGGCCGCTGAGTCTGCAGGTTTAACTCCAGTCCTGGAGGGCTGCAGTGTCTGTAGGTTTAACTCCAGTCCTGGAGGGCCGCAGTGTCTGCAGGTTTAACTCCAGTCCTGGAGGGGGCAGTGTCTGCAGGTTTAACTCCAGTCCTGGAGGGCCGCAGTGTCTGCAGGTTTAACTCCAGTCCTGGAGGGGGCAGTGTCTGCAGGTATTTGCTCCAATCACATGATAAACCACCAGGACTGGAGATGACTAGCACTGTTCTATGGTGTAGAACAGTGGCTCTCAGTCATGGTCCTGTACTTAACCCATATATGCTTGTTTTACCTTCTAACACTGTTATAATTAAAGTTGCTGAAAGCATGTTTTAGTTCCATAAGTTTGAACTGAAACATATTTGAATGCAACGTAACTGTAGCTCTCTAGCAGGCAGGAGCCATAGGACTGTATGAGTCTCACTGCTGAGGACAGCGAGCAAGCGAGAGAGAGAGAATATGTTTGATGCTTTGTCAAACTGTAAAACAGAAGGGTGCATCTAAAACAAAATCAGAGATTGAAATTAAGCGTGTGCTTTTATACCAGCAACCATTTCCCAAGAAGTGAGAGGGAGAGAGGGCACTGGTGGAACAGTCTGCAGATGGCAGTCCCATGCTTGTCACATGTCTCCATGGTGACTGTCACATGTCTCCATGGCGACTGTGCACCGCTCACATGCCTTTACTCCTTCCTTAGGGTATAGCGTGTTCAGGTGTCTGCGATGTGGCACGTACACCTGAGAGCCTCACATCATCGTCTGCCTGTTACGTATTCTTTCAAAAAGTCGGAATCCTCAGAACCATTGCTCAAAAAATGCTCATGTTACATAATGGCCTAAAGAACTGGGCTTGAGGGTTGCAGGTTTGATTACCTAGGTGCTGCATTGCTAAGGTAACTGCCTGATAATTATATTTAACAGTTAAAATGAAAAGCGTATATGTCAATGTACACCAGTTTGGAAAACATGTTGCATCCTCAAGGCCAAACCTTAGAGAGTGCTTTCATATCACCTCTT
This sequence comes from Albula goreensis, assembly GCA_022829145.1. Classification (NCBI taxonomy): domain Eukaryota; kingdom Metazoa; phylum Chordata; class Actinopteri; order Albuliformes; family Albulidae; genus Albula; species Albula goreensis. Next base: position 4,438,666 of record CM040762.1, read on the forward strand.
TGGATCTTTGAAGGCGGAGCCAGTAGAATGTCCATAGCTGTAGCCATGACAACATTCTGAAAATGTCTGATGGAACCCAGAGCTGGTTAATTGACTTTGTTTCCATGATAATGGTCACTTGGAAGGCTGAATTTCAGTCTAGGCCTGGCAATTACTGAAGCCTTGACTGTATGGCATTAAAAACATCCAGGCATGTCCTACCCGCATTCAAAGAGACACAATGTTCCTGATCTGAGTCTATGATAACAGCAGTGATGTAACCACGCCTGATGGAGCAGTTCAAAGACATTCCTCACCATTTTTCGAGGAATCCAGATTATGGATCTACAGAATAATGCACTAATACCCTCACTGATATTTTTCTGAAAATTTGGACGTGTTTATTTTGCAGAGGTAACAAGTCTCTAAGTCTTTGTTATTGTTTCAGCAGAAGTAGACCCACAGAACATTCATTCCACACCCCATTGTTCCCTCCAGAGACAAAAAAGGACCCGCACTCATTTATTTGACCCAACACGAACGACAGATGGCTTCATGCTGCAGGCTCATGCCACCATGCAGGTGAAGAGACCAGAGCTGCAAGCCTGGCTTACATCATCAAACAAGCACAGAGCCACAGTCCAGCCTTACACTATGGAGCGCACACAGATCTACAGACCAACCCTAAACTGCGAATTATTTGCATCTCACAGCCAAATCAGAACCATCCCCAGAGCTCCTGGAACATTTCGCGTTAGCTGGCTCCACAAGTTCAATACAGCAACCGCAACCTCAACCAGCCTACTTTACGCTGTGTCAGCTTAGGTTAGCTTTAATCGTTTGTCAGTTATCTGTGTTTATCTAATCATTTTGTGTTGGTTTTAGAAATGCTTCCGTGCCAAATGTACTTTGTAATAGGGTGACCGGCAACCGCATTTCAATATACCGCGTTTATCCTGGGTACGTTGTGACGTCAGTACAGAACTAAGGGCACAATGGTCCTGCGCAGATCGCTACTCAGGCCTGGAGCACTCAGGTCGTCCCAGGGGTGAAATCTGCGACTGTCGCATTGTAAGAGAAACCTCACTCCAGCAATATGAGGAGTGTCCCATTGTTCACCTGTGAAGCAAATGAAGAATGCCTTGCTCAATTTGAATTGGCAGGTATTCGCAACGAAACTGACTCATTGTTTTTTATTTTCTGGTTAATGTAATGCTTATGTAGTTATCATTGTAAGGGCGACGAGAGAGACATTGCCTGAGAGAAAGCGAAATGTGAGATAGCCGGCGTTTTCAGTAACGTTATGCACCGGACTCCTGCAGGTCCACAGGTGGAGACCAGAGGACAGCCTTGAGCGCAGGGATGCTTGTCATATTTGGCTGTCTGTGGAATCCGGGAGCGTGCCCATTATCAACTGACCGTGTGACGTCAGAGATTAGCTGCCACGCACTGATTTTGCCGTTACCGTTTCACCCCAGCTGTGAACTTTCCCCTTTGCTTAATTTTACCTTGGGTAAATTGGATTAAACAAGACTGGAACCTCTAGCTACGAGATCTTATCTCAGAACTTCATCCGTTACAGTCGGATAAGATTGCTTTAAGAAATGAATACACTTTATTTGTTACATGCATCTCATCCACGAGCCTTTTCTGTGCGGCTCAGGTATGACTCAAGTCCATTTCAATGCACGATTTAATGCGTTATTAACGGGCAACTACTGCAACGTTCACCTGGTTTAAGAGGTCCACCGACCATGATGCATACAATATCACAGTGAAAGGGCGAAATGGGGCGATTTGATTGTGTGTGAGATTCGCGCTAACAGCAAATGAGGCGAAGCACATAGCAGGTAAACAGACTTTTTTCGAAGAACTCTGATGCCAGCGATTCCTCATGCAGGGTGACGCTGACGGCACGCACCTGTCTGTAGGCCTATCTATCTAAGGAATTCGACCTTATTCAGCTTTTATATCGCCACAAAAATGTTCTGCCTCAATACTGCAAAACAGACAAAGATAAAGCAGAGCTAAATATCCAATCCTTTGCTGTTTTATCTGTTGCCTTGACCCAGTAAGCTAGTAAACAAATGCTCTGGGCAAAGTTCCATCAGAACATTTGTTTTAGCATCCAATACTTAATAATGGAGATTGCATTCCAGCACTATGTGTGTCACTGTGGCCTTTCTGAGAGGCATTGCAAAACTGGGGAAAGCTGCAGTTTCCCGATTGATTATGAAATGTATCCATGTAACTACTTTGGAAAATCCATAAAACTGGAATCCATGAAACCTGACATGGATATGGGTTTTTGCTCTGTGAACAGAAGTTATGATACAGTTACAAAGCTTTGTCTTGGTAGTCTCTAGTCTGGTTTGCGCAACTACCGTGTGGGATGGTGGAATAACCTTGTCCATGGCAAGCCAAGTCACCTTGCTTTCTCTTTGGAGAGACCAGATGTAATGTAGGTTATAGGTGCTTGGTTGTGACTATGCTAAACGCTGGCGGCCACCGAGCTGGACTGTACACTGTTACACAATCAGGAATAGATTAGACTTCTGACATCTGAGTTTGCACTGCTGCTGTGGAAAATCTTTTGCATGTTCTCTCTGAAAGCAAATAAATGGTGCAATGGAGTTCTGTCCTCTTAAGTACAAGTATATCAAACTTGGCAGTCAACTTGATGTTCCCTGGGTCATCAATGATCATAATTTAATGACTATATTACTTATTTTTCGGATATGTTAAAGATCGCTCCTGCAGGAGCACATAGGGAATAATATCCGGCTGCGGGCGGGATGGTGGTTTAAAACCGTGGTCCTCACTGGCCACTCCACTCCACAACATGGAGCTGTGATTGGTCCACTGTGCCAAAGGTCAAGGGTCCCCAGCCAACCTCTTGCTGCTTCTCAAAGGTGACATCACTGTCTGTGTTGGTCATGCTTGCCTGTATGAACTCTGCTCGTTCATACAAATGCAGATCCTCTCCAGTGATTGATATCATCTGGGGTGAAGTTGGGCCTACACGGCTAGGCTAGTCATTTATGAGCTAAAGGCTAAGACTGAACCCACTCACCTGGTGCTACAGCCCCACGGCGATAAAGGCTGATTCAAAGCCTTATCAAAATTCAGTTTTCCATTAGGCAAGCTCCACTGTTTGAAATGGGTCTGCTTATGTCGTCCACTTCCCGGTAATCTTAGGCAGTGCTGAACGCGGCCACACAAACCAACAGTCAGGACGACTGCCAGATTGCAGAACTTTCACATTTCAAACACAAATGACCTGTAACTGAACCATTGGGACTGAGTGGATCTGGGTTAGATCAGCATCATTTTTAAACCTAGAAAGCACTCAGGAAACCCTTGAAATATAAAAATGGCTGCTCAGTGTATCATACATATGAATAAATCCCTTACTTTTCTTGAAAATGTAACTGATAATGGTGGTATATCTGCATAGCCAGCTGCACCCCTATGCACTGTAATAGGACAATTGTTTAGGCACTTGAGTGTTTAAAACGATGCTGGTCTGTCAAGCTCCACTCATTCCTGGCGGCTAACTCATAGATGAAATCTGACTGAAACGCGACAGTATTCAAGAGCGGCGATTCGAACAACGCATTCTTCAATGCTGACATGGCAGGTGTGGATACCTGCAGACCTGGTATCGTACGAGAGCAAGGTATGCTGGGATTGCCAACCCTCTATACAGGTGGAAACTCACACTGGACACTTCTGAAGAAACTCAAACAATACAGGCATCGGCTGCAACAAAAACGCTCAATTTGGTCCTTAGCAACAGGCATAATAGACATTGCATAAGTCAGTAATATGACCAGCTCTCATGCGATAATGTTGAGTTACAAAACTGTACCCACAATTGCATTCACTCCCAGGTATTGAATAAAACACCAAAAGACAACAACTTACATAAGGCTGTGAATTCATTACATATGGTAACTGTTCTGAGGCCATACTCATTGATTTAACGTTACATTGCATTACATTATAGGCATTTTGCAGACGCTCTTGTCCAGAGCCAGTTACGACTCAATGTCGATGCACATTAAACTTTACATTTAAAAGTTTATCCAGTGTTTAGTTCCACCCGAAATGAATTATATAAACCAGTCCCATCCTGGAAATCCCTGACAGACATGACTGCAGACTCAGTGACTACAGAGGAAGTGACTGCACATTTGACTCCTTTGAATCATACTGAATCATACTGAATCATGCTCGCCCTCGTATTACTGATGCTGTTGAAGGACAGCAGAACCAGTTTATCTTTTGGTCACAAAGCTGTGGCTTGGCAGGGGAGGGTGTTAGAGAGCAGTGAAAATATTGAGCTATATCATTATATGTTATTATATATTTCTCTTAATTTTGCTGTTTTGCTGTTTTATGAGGCTGATCCACTTATGTCATCTTCCATCTGCACTGTCTCACCCGTCCATCGTCTGCGGGCCCCCTGACACGTGTTTTGTAATGCCTCGGTCATATTCCACGAAAAACGCTGACAGCCCTCATTAGGTATGCGACTTGCTTATCAGCCAATCAGGTAAGAGACAGGCTGATGCTAACATTCCACCACTGGAGTGTGCGGGTGGGTGATGTCACTGCATCTTCGAGCGTGATCAGAAATGTGGTGGACCCACAAGTTCAGCTGTGGTTTATTAAATTTATTGTTGTTTTTACTACTCCACTATGTCGCTCAGACAAAGCCGAGCCAGTTGCCTTGCCCGTATTGTCCATTGGGCCACAGTAGATAATAACGTGGTTGGGATTAGAACTTCCTGTTGTGGGAAGCAGAGGTGCACCACAAGCAGGCGGTGTGACTGTGAGCTCCGCCCAAAGGGCTGACGCACGTTACATTTTTACCCGTCAGGGTTAAAACCGTGTGCTGATGTGTGTCTGTCATGTTCCACAAAAAAGGTTAACAGCCCTCATTCAGTCTGTGGCTGACTCAGTGCCATATCTGATTAAGGAACATCTGTCCATACGCTCCTCCATCCTGCACGTGACTAAACTACAATACATACATCATACATCAGTACATCTCTTGAGTGTGTGACATATATGAGTCCGTGGGTTCAGAACTTCACTTCAGATTCTTATCAATGATGAATCGCCACAAAAAACACCAAGGTTCATCACAAACAGCAGGTAATGGATCCAGACCGACTGACTAACAGAACCTGGTAACATTTTCTGAACCATCCGAAGACCTAAATGCTTAAGATAAACAATACAAAAATTAAAAAAATGGTACAATAGCATAACCTAATGAATCAATTATAGCGTACTTAAATATGCATAATTTGTTGTGAGTAAATGTCTTAAATATATTGTCAATATATGATCAAATAGAATGCATGGTGGGTTGTTTGCATGAGAATGTTATAAATATTAATATTGATATGTGAGGAAATATAATAGCTTTAGGACCGTAACGAATGTTGGCCTTAGACCTGGGCCATGTCAGGCTAAAGAGGAATCAGCCCTGTGGTAGCTGGCCAACTGTGAACACCATCCTCCCGCAAAGTCTCTCAGCTGTCTTTTCTTGGTTTACTTAGTCTCTAAATATTTGACCTTGCTGGTCTGATGTGTTATTGGAATAAAATGTAAATGCTAAGAGGAGGATTTATAATAGAAATAGAGTGATGTGTGTGTGTGTGTGTGTACAGAGAGAAGAAGGAAGGAGATTGTGTGTGTGTGTGGAGGGGGGGGGGTCACAGATGGCAACTGGTTAACAAAAGGATGGGGGATACTGGGGAATCGGATTGGGGGGGCTTTTATTTTTTTAACAAAGTGGTTCAAACGAGGCAGAATAACTTGATGTGACAGATCCCTTGATGTGACCGGACACAAATTATGCCCTTATGTCCCTCCCTCTCGCTCTCGCCCTCCATCTCCCAAAAAACAAAATTACGTGGTTAGAGAAGGCCTGCCAGTTCTTCTTTTCCGGGAGCCGGCAGGAATGTCGCATGTGGACCGTGCCAAAGAGGACAGGCGATCTGCGTATATCAAACAAGCAGAGGTGCTGGATTCTGCCGCCGTGACAGCAGCCTTTGAGAAGCCCTCGCTGCCCAATGCAAGAGCCGTCCATCCAGACCCAGTTCTCTGAGCACACACCTGTCTGCCTACTGGAACCACTACACGGCCTGCCCTTAATGGACATCTGAACTTCCACTGTAAGTGGTGTGTTACCTGTGTGTGTTTGTGTGTGTGTGTGTGCGTGAGAGAGAGAGAGGAACTGGTGCTTGAAGTCCATGACTCATGAGTTTACCAGCACAGCAGGCTGAGTTTTGACAGTGCAAACTTGTTGTGCAATGGAAAAAAAAGACCATCACCATGAATAATTGGTCCATGATCATTTGTTTGAGCACCCAGATTCGTTTGACATCAGTTGTCAGGATGAGGTTCATTTCTTATCGGTTTGGATTGCGGTTGCTTCAGCAGGTTGACTGCTCGTGTGAAACTGACACCACATGGCTTTGAAACAAATGCAGCGACAAAAACCGCAGGTGAATATGTCTCTTTAATATGAACATGTTTTACCAGGACATTAAAATAAAGCCCCAGAAGAGTCATTAGATTTCAAATGCTTGAAGAGAGGAAGGTATACGTTCTCCTGGAAATTTCTTTAGATTGCAAATGCTTCAATTACAGAGGAAGGTCTGAAAAGCACAGAAAGTACACAAAACGGATGATGCAATGTCACTGAGAATAATAATAATAATAATGTTCATTTAAACTGATGGACACTAGGCTGTGCAGTCTAAATTTATTTTGTTCACATGTATCATCACATGGGTGCGTATTTTTTGGGTAAAACATTCTCATTCAGCAATTCTGTGCGCTGTGGCGACCTGCTGAAAGATGGAAGATGATTCAGAAAAGACTAAAAACAGCAGAGTGATCACATGATCGCTAAAATAAGGTATGAGTCTGTACAAAAAGATCCAACAAATAAAAAAGCGAAGTTCTGTTTCCTCTCTTCCTTCAGGCGCCTCCAGAATGGAGACGAGACGAAACGAAACAGCTGTTTCCCTGCTGAAGAAGAGGGAAGTGATACCGTTGTGTGCTGAAAGTTATTTTTGGTGCCGTGTCCGACAGTGACCGCCGCTCGGCTGTGAGTCGGAGGCGTTTAAAAACAGGTACCAAGGTGCCGTCATAGCTTAACTGACATCCACGGGGTTTCTGAGAGATTCTAATAATACATCAGGTTACATATTCAAAAAGCATTGCACATTATAAGCACTGATCTAGGATCAGTTTTGTAGTTTTGCTCTTAATGGTTTCAGACAAGGATATAGACAAAAGGGCACCTGATCCCAGATCAGCATCCTTATGGGAAAGTCCAAAATTCTTGCATGATGATGAAAAGGGCTGGATTATATTGAATAATTGGTGCATAATTTAGCTGATAGCCAAATTTCGTGTGACGTCTGTGTCAGGGCATAGTTCATTTTGTTGGATTTTCGACTGTAACCTAGACAGCCGCAGAGCTGTCACATTCTGCTTGTGTGAAATTGACGGCACATAGTTTTTAAATAAACAAGGCACCAGTTACTCAGGGTAATTATTCTAATCAGTTAAATAAGAAAGCCAGTAACCGATTGATGCAACTGATTGGAGAATCCTCCCATCTGGTGTCTAAAAAAGTCCCTGATTAGAGAGAAGGATGAAAACCACCACTGCTATGCTGTACAGTGCTCTGTTATCTATACAGTGTTATGGTACAGTACAATATAGTACCTTATGCCACTTCCTGTTATGCTGTGTTACCATGGTGACGTTCCCCTCTTCCTCTGTGTGCAGAAGAGCCCCTGTGGTCATAATGCGACAGAAGGGCCTGACCACCACCATCCCGGCCAGGGGGAACCTCGGCCTCCGAGCTACCATGGCCCGGATGAGGAGGAGGCTCCGCCACACCCGGGCCGGGGATGCTGATGTCCACCTGGACCTGGAGCCTGGTGTCTGGCTCCAGAGCGTCCGGCCGCTGGGTGCTGACCGCCACGGCCTGGTCAGTCAAACCGCCTCGCTGAGCACCGTGCTGAAGGTTGTGGTTTTAGGTTTAGATGGTCAGTCAGCCTCCATAAGTAGTATAGCAATATTAGGCACCCAGTCAAATCATATACTTTAAAGCTTACATAGCCATTCTATTAAGGCATTTAGCAAACATAATTATTAAGAGCAGATCACAAAATGGAGGTGTTCTCATACGCAGTTGATTTGTACGGCTGGAGCCCTTGCTGAAGTAATGCAGGTTAAGTGCTGTGTGACCTTTCCCCAGATATGTGTGAAAGTGTCTGTCCCTTCAGTTTGAATTTTGGCAAAATACACAGTGCAGGTGGGTAGGAAACCAGAGGACAGATTTTCCAAGGCTAACATGGGAGAAGATGATTTTTTTTTTTTAGACAATTGAGTATAACTTTGTGTGTGTGTGTGTGTGTGTGTGTGTGCGCACTCATGTGTGTGTCTGCATCATTTCATGTCCCTCATTAGTGTTAATTAATGCTGGGGTCAGCCTTGCGTGGTCTCCTTCTGCCCTGGATGAACCGTGGTCATCAGTGCAAAGCAGCGCAGTGGCAGCAGGGGCCGATGCGTATGACTACAGAACCGAACGAGCAACACAGCCCGTGACTGCGGAGCAGATCTCAGCCCCCTGCTCTCATTAAACAGACAATGACGCTTTTCATTTTCAAACCTTGCGAAAAAACAAACAGATCGCCCTGCAGTTTTGAAAGCCTGTGACAGAGGACAGAGGGTATTAGCGTTAGCATTGGTGTTCACACACATGTGTGGAGTTAGCACGTAGCGTATCATCCCTACTTCAAGATCTACATTACAACTGGAGCAGCTACTCATTACTGAAGAGTGGGGGGGGGGAACTGTTCCAGCTGCAAACCGGTTCTGTGGTGTTGTGGTTTAAACACCACCGAACCTGTGGTTTATAGCAATCCACATTGCATTTTATCTGATAAGGTTAACTGCAGTCGGATACATGAATGACTGAGCTAGTGTTTTTGTAATAAAGCTAATTGCCTGATTAGGGTAATTGGTGGGTATAAAAGCCTGTGTGCACACTGGCCCTCTAGGGGGCAGAGTTTCGCACCCCTCCAGGCGAACTGGATACAAAGAAAGTGAATGATGAGTAAAAGCCTATGAACTTCTCTAAAGTGAAAAATCAATGTTTTGTTTTTCTTGCTCTTGCTTGTTGCTGTAACTGGTGGAAGAACCTGCTGACACTTCTTAAAAAAGATATTTTGCCAAACATCTTTGAAAATATACTTTTCATACATATGATCAAGAACTGAAATAATCATGATGAGATTAAAATAATTATGAAGAACAAATCACACATTAAAACCTCAGATTTTTCACTCTATCCAATTCTCGGGTTAAGTGAAGGTCTGGGCCACATGAATCTGAGAGGGTTATCTGCATATGGGAGAGATATACACCTCGTCATTACAGTCATATGAAATTCAACAGCGGCAAAAACATATATAGAAGCAAAAAAAGTGACTTCAGGACTTGCTTTGCTACATTTAGCATATAACACTACATATTGTTCACCTGGAAAATTTGTGCGCAGTTTTCTTATTTTGTGGCTAGTTTTTTTCCAAGACGTTTCCTAATTGAATAGCAACTTAAAGCAAAAAGCAATAGACTACAGCTCATATATGCACATGTGAAATGTAATGTGTAAAACAATACCTCTGACATCATAGGGATTTTAGAGGGATTAAAGGACAGCTAGTGACGAAGGCCATGAGGATGAGCTAGATTATTATCGTCATGCACTGTCAAGAATGTCACAGGGCATGGCAGCCATACCATCATTAACAACGGCAAAAGAAAAAGTTTCTAAGAAGCGGCATACAGACGGCAGCATTAGAGGCATGTAACTCTAGCACTGTGGTGTCACTTTCACGCCTAAAATGTGGCCCTGTAAATCTGTCATGGGTCCGAAATGCTGCGCCTTGCTCTGAGATGCGCAAAGCGCGTTCCATACCCTGGCCCCGCCTTTCAGCTGAGTGATCCAATCCGAAAGCTAGGAATAGGCTCCCTGCTGTGTTTTCGTTTTAGACCTCTCCCACACCAAGACTCGCAGGTGTGACTTTAACGCTCGGTACCAAGTGACACAGGCACCACAATACAGGTGCCCCTGACAGCGTGCGCCAAGACCGCAGCGCACCGAGGCAAGGTAGTGTCCGCACTATCGAGCTGTGACACTGATACAATTTCTCAACTGGCAATCGAAGGAACTGCGAACTAAAACTTTACAAGTTTACAAGTGGCGCATAACAATAACTGCAACGATATTAAAACATTTATATGCGGAGGGTAGTGAATGTTGAAACGTTTTGAGCTAAAAACAACAGTCTCAGGTGATACTTAAAGGACCACGACGATGAATCCGTAATAATCAGTCGCCTCTTCGTGTGGATTATCTATCGTTGTATCGCAAGTACTCGAAGATATTTTTAAGGGAAGATGGAGGGACCGAATCCGTGAATAATCTCCAAACCACAGTTGCCGTTTTCATCACTAGACGTCCATTGTTTTTCAAAGATGGGGAAATGGGAGCTAACCATGGTAATTATTCTCATTTTAATATTGTTTGTGATGTTTCTTTTGTTTACTTCTGCATAGAAGACGTCTTGGACATAGTTGGTTACTGTCTCTGTTGTCAGGCTGAGAAAGGGATACAACGGTGTGTTTTTCAGAATAAACCCCCAGTTAAAATCAGCGCTGAATTGTTTCCATGTACCGTTTGTTTCTGCTATGAAAGTGTGAAATAAAATCTTAGTTCAAATAAACAATCAGTTGAGAACCGCAGTAGCGTCATTGTCCCATAAAATACTGACCAATAAGTGCGGGTATAAATGGTTTGTCCGAGAGGCTGACTCATTTGCAGAACCTTTTAACATTAAGAAGTATTTATGTGCTTCTGAAATTGTTTTTCATGCTGATATCATTTTGGTTAGTCTGGTAATGCTGACTGGTTCTAGAAAAACCCACATCATAATAAATGTGCTTTTTTGTCACTGAAACTGTAGGGACTTCTAGGAGAGCAAAAAATAAAATATTCCAACTTAGGAGAGTTCTGGAAGAAGTTCCGCAATAGTTTATTTGAAAATTATTTGTATGTGTCTGGACCAACGCACTCACAGTGAGATAAATTGTAAGATTCTTAAATAACTGAAATGATCGCTGAGATTTTTTTCAGGGAGACATGACAATGAATGTAAAAGAAAATTCCTGGTAATGAATTGTGGAAGGATGTGCCAAGCACATTGCATTCCAGTGGCCATCAGGGTATGTGTTGGACCAGACCTATTTTTCTTTGGAGCTTGTAAGTTTTATTAAATCCTGACCTGCATCGATTAACGCAATGTGCGCGTTCAGCGCGCGAGCAGAACCATCATAGATCAGTGCAGTGTTCCATGGAATCTTAGCAACACAATCACATGTTAGGAACATTCGCGCAGCGGTAAATAGTGGCTGCTTTTTCTTTCTGCCCTTAGTGAGATGGTGTATAGTTATATAATGAGGTTGTGGTTCACGAGTTCTTGCTTATTAATTGGGAGCAAGGTTGTAGTTACGGACGCGGGTCACATGGCTGTTTTCGCACTCTTGTGCTGGACCCATTTTCAAAAGGCATGCAGATCTGTTTTCTTGTAGAAATTACACTGAACTAAAATACATTATCAAGAACTAATTATCAAGACCCAAATAATGATCATCCATCATACAAATTAATTAATCTTTAGATATTACTATATAATTTGAATTCATTATGCATTATGTTTTTCCCTTAAATTATTTTCCAAAAAATCTATTTATTTACAGTATATAGCATAGTTGGAGAATTCAATCAAGTTATTAAATTAAATATCAGTCACAATAGCTGGGTTAAAAATGTTATATAAATTTAAAAGAAAGTTGCAGGGAGGAGTTAGTTGGACACAGTGCGGCACGTTTTTATGAAGCTAAAAGACATTTTATTGGCTCATATATATATAAGGAATGTTATTTTTGTTAAACTTTCTCAGGGTTCCATTTCCCATAATTCCTTGATAGCATTTAATTCTTTGTTCAAGACTTCCCATCCAGCGGGTGCAGAAGTTCAATACCGGTAATTTATTATTATTATTTTATATAAATGTATTTATTAAAAAGCATACGACAGCATAACCACTTCCTTCTTTGGACATGAAACAGGAAGTGATCACACTGTAGGCTGTGTTGCAGATTCCGCAGCTGTTACAGCTGCAGGGCTGGAAAGTGTATCAGCGTGTCAGCCAAAACAAAGACACAAGAAGGACAAAAAATACCCTGTCTTTGGAGTTCCTCATGTATGTCATGGGTTTTTTCTCTATTAGCACTGCAAACGTTTCATATGAAAGATGCTACATAAATAAATAAGTGAAAGTCTAGGGGTGAGCACCTGAATTGTAGGATGCCTCAGAGAGACCAGGGGTACCCGATGGTGTGGCGGTCACTGCAATAGTGCATGACGTGCTGGGGCTGCTCCTGGTGAAGCCCAGGAGAGCTTTTCAATTTGCATATTCCTCTTTATTTGAATAGCTAGACAAAGGGCCCTGTCTCTGCTCCGCACTCAGCGCCTGTGAAATGGAAAAGAGGGCAGATAAGTGTGTCTGCCTGAAGAGGCTTACGTAAGGCCAGCCCCTCTCAGCTCTTCAGGCAGGCTGAACTCTCTCCTACACACTCACGTTTGACCTCAAGAAGGTTTTTTGGTTTCACTTAAAATCTTAATTATCAAGGATGGGAGGCTGTTTTGTTATAGAACAGGTTAAACACCTGAAATTACTTTTAAAGTTGTGCTCAAACTTCAGAATTAAAGCACACATGGGGAAATTGACAGTATTAATCATTGTTTTAAGACTGCTACTTGAGTCAGAAAAGTATGAATGTAGACACAGGCAAGGATTTCTGGGCCAATCAAATCCATTTTTAGAAATGTAAGGGCACCAATAAGGTCACAGAAAACTCAGTGCATGAGTTCCAGAGTGAGCACCATGAAGTGGAGTTGCATATCTCATGCTGCTGCCTGTAACTCTCAGATCTGCTCTGTGTTACGTGTCCTTAAAGCTGTGAAACTGTTTTCAGATTTGAAAGTGACAAGGCAGTTCCAGCTCTGTTTTTTTTTTTTTTTTTTTTTTTTTTTTTTTTTTATCCGCACCACCAACTGCCCTGCCTATGATGTCAGCGTACAGTCGGTTTGTGCTGCCACAGGTGCCCAAGCTTTTGTGATGAGGCCAATGGGAGTTGGGCCCTGCCTGGATCTGTTATGCCCTGCCAGGAACTTAGGCTGACCTACCCCATATCAAGCCTGTTGGCTCACCTATGGGACCTCTGGTGATGGCTGGGAAGGGCGACGCTGGTGATCGAACCCCTGACCTCAGGACCCAAAGGCAGCGATTTATCCCACGAGCCACTCAGAGGCCCCACTGGCTCTGGGTTTGATTCCTCAGGCCTGCTGTGCTTTGAGACGGCGAGAGACGGAAACATGGAAAGTGGGCGAAAGCAAAACAGGACTTGTTGGCGGTGATCGAAAATGCAGATTTATGGTGATTTATTGATGAGCTGGGTTATGTAACCTTCTTGATTTCTTTGTTGTTTTCTGGAGGCAAAAAGGCCCTGGCTTTGAACCCGAGCAAGCGCTCAATCCCATGGAGAACCTCTCCTCCTCTCATTTGCCTTAGTGTGAGTGTAGTGTGGCATAAATTATACATGAAAAACACTATGAGGGAAGGGGGCTCTTTTGCTGGGTTTCTCCTTATAAGACACGAGTATTCTCTATTATCTCGCTTCAAAATTAAATATGTATTATTTGCAGCAAAAACAACAGCAGCTGTTTTGCGATCTGGCCCCCAGCAGCGGGTAATGAAGACCCTTAGACTCCGTAATCAGCGCTCTCAGCGAGGTCTGCGCGGATCGAATCCTTAATTAAGCCTTAAAACAAGCAGGCACCTCCCTCTGCGAGTCTCTGTTTGGGTCGTGTTATCCGTGTCTCTGCAACGTCTGAAGACCACATCTATATCTGTCTGTTTTCAAAAGCTCAGGAACCCTGTATTAAAACAAGAACGCAGACTCAGTTGTTTGTAAATCGGCAGCTAGGTATTTTGTTGACCTTTTTGTTTCCTGCTGCTGTCTGCAGGCAGATTCGCGGTAATGCGGTGTAAATATTAGCCTGCTAACACACTTTAGTAATTACAGACCTTAATGGCAGCAGTCTGCTATTCCAAGACAGGTATTTACCTGGGGATGTGCACCGGTCTTGTATTTATGGAGTGATGGGAAGGGGTTGAGTAAACGCTGTCTTGTTCTGTTTTTGCTAGTTTACCCGGTGACATCACTCTGCGGCTTTTCAGGGTCTATAATGGGAGTTTTGCTGGTCGGTTGTTTTTTTTGTTGTTGGGGTTACGTCACTGTGTGTAGTCAGCGGTTCTCTGTATGTTTTAGTCCATGGCAACAGATTCAGACTCCAGGCCTGGGGGGCCGCAGTGTCTGCTTCTGGCCCTTTGATGTGCTTCAGAGATTTAAGTCACTGACTGGCCGCACACCTTGAGTCGGCACACCTTGATTCCAAGGCCTGAATTCCAGGGCTGCTGATTTTAAAGGAAACCGCTGGACCCAGCAGGCATCGCAGCCCTCCAGGCCTGCAGTTTGACCCCCCCCCCCACCCCGGTTCAAGGACAGGATATGGTGACCGGTTCCAATAAACACATGGGGCACTGTTTGTAATTGCACTGTATTTGGCACACCCAGTGCTAGAGTGGCAGAAAGCTCTTTTTTTGTTGGAAGTTCACAGTGGACCTGATTACGTAGCTTAATTCAGGTGGGAGAGAAAAGGGAAAATCTTAAAGAATAAGGACAAAAAGTATATATATATATATATTTTTGTTAATGCAATACTGTTGTATGCTTGGTGCACTGAGTCAGTTTCATAAACTGGGCCTGCCTTTCCTCTTTGTGTCCCACTCCCATCCTGTCACTCATTCTCCCATTGTTCATTTTCGCTAACCCCTCTTGCGCCCCCCCCCCCCTCTCTAACTCAGGACCCTGTACAGGAGTGGGGGGAGGAGGTCGAGGAAGGGGCGGTTTTCGGTATAACGCTGCGGCGCGAGCCTGTCCACCCGCCGGCTGACGCCGACCCCGCCGAGCCGCACGCAGAGCTGAGCTTTGTGCAATATCGCACCTGTAAGGTGCGCAGGCTGAAGGCTGCCACCATGCCACGCCTACTCACCCACCTGCTCGACCCCGCCTGCCCGGAGCCCGACTACGCCCGCATCTTCCTCTCCATGTACCGCGCCTTCACCACCACCAACCAGCTCATCGAGATGCTCTTCCAGAGGTAACAATGATACAATTAATTACATTATATTACCGGCATTTACTAGATGCTCTTATCCAGAGCGACTTACAAGGCAAAGTGCATAAGAACAGAACAAAAAGTGCGAAGATAACCCTAGAGATGGGTAAAGTCCCAAGTGCCAAAGGTGATCGAAGAGATCAGGACTCCCCTAGAGACTACAGACTTACTAAACAGCCTAGTTTAAAAAAAAAAACAATCACAAATTAAGAGCAAATAGCATAGTTTAAAAAACTATCACAGATAAGAGCAAATAGGAATAGACACATTACAAAGAGCAAGGGAGGGGAGGGGAGAGGTACAGCCTCTCAGCAGTAATGATTACATTTCATTTCTAGTGCCTGACAACAGGACAAATTGGGTTTGAAATGATCACTTCTGTCAATGAACAAAAAATATCTGTAGATAATAAAAAACAAAATCACAAGCCAGTCAGTGTATTCAGTTTGAGCGTGGTCCCTCTTTTTACCAAAAAGATTTGGTCCCTGTTGATTTTCAGTCTGTCTGTGAATGAATGAAAAGGTGCAACATGCAGAGACTCCACTCTCTCTGGATTAGGGATGTACTGATATGAAATGAATAAGGTGGTTCTTTCTGTCTCAGGTGCTCTGCTCTTTTACTACCTGTGATTTCACTGTCTCACCTTTGCAAAAAAAAAAAAAAAAAAAAAAAAAAGTTGAAGGTGAAGGTGAAAATGCACACACGGCATATTCACCTGCAGGTACTTGAACAGAATAAACACCTGAATGAGAGTACAAAAAGCTCTCGAGCACTATTTATCTTGCAAAGTGGTTGTTGGTAGACCGTTGTTGTGGCAACCAAGAAAGGCCTACCAACGGAAACATCAGCACTTTTCAGAGCCATACTACAAGAAGTTAGCGTTCCAAAGATACATTTTCAATCTCTTCTCACCTCTGACTTTTTGTTTGTTGTCTTGTGGGGCTTTGAGTCCTCATTGCGTGTGTGTTGTGTCTGATTCCTCGTCCTCCTCCTCTCCTGCCTTTTGGCTTCATTTATCACCTGTGTTTTTTGTTTGTTGGCTGTTTGTCACGTCTCCCCAGCAGCAGAATTACCTGGCGGTGTCTGCTTGCATCACAAACATTAAGCCTGTTTTGTAAACTGCACAGCAAGGTGCTGTTCTCATTCTGTATTCTTTATTACCGCTGTCACCCTGCAAGGTTTAGAAGCTTTGCCAAATCATGTTTCTATAAATAAAGCATCACGCTGACCAATAGCAGACTGTGATGAGTCATTATAAGACAATAATTTTGTGCTTTACACTGGAAAAGGGATTGCATTTACATCCTGGAAGGGAGTGAACCCTGATTGACTCTTTTTGCTTTTTAATCCTAGTAGAGCTGCAGTATTTATTTTGTGCCAGTTATGCAAGTAGAAGCAGTAAAACTTCAGCCAGCACAAAAGATTAAAAAAACAAAACAAGTTAAACTCATTTTAAAAATGTGGGCACGTGCAAAGGAATATTTTTCTCCCATCTTGTTTTACCTGCGTGTAAAAACACAGGCAAAAGACAGGTACAGTCAGGTGTGAGGGTCTTGACAGGTCAGCCTGTAGTCAGAACACACGCTCACGTTTCATTACAGACCCCTCCTAAAGCATGGCCCACCTGGACAGGGTTCCCCCCTGTGTTTCCATGGAAACTGACTGTATGCCCACTGCTGTTTCCATAGGGATGAAGAGACGTCTGATGTGGACAATGGAGAGTATCACAAGAGGTGAGAGCGACATTCACCCTGGGGAACGTTATCTAAACCCATAGATGGTCCTCCAGCTCAGGGGTGTCCAATATTCTCCGATAAAGGCAGGTGTGTGTGAAGGCAGGCACTGAATCACCTGATACTCATGATGAGCCAATAACGTTGGCCTTTGGTTAAGACCTTGATTAGCTGGATTGCTTGTATGTATTTGTTGGTCATCGACAAAAGCTTGCACCCTCTCTGTTCCTTCTTGGATAAGGTCGGGCACCTCCGCCTCTGGAGAAAAACCTAAGGAAGCATTGGGCCATGATTGTCATCGTTGCCCTGTTTCGTTCCCCTTTCCCATGTCCCGTTACCCTGCTCTGCAGCTCTCTTGGACCCCTGGTCCACACCTGGCTGGAGGAACACAGCGAGGACTTTCGGGACCCCCCTCAGCACCCCTCCCTGCGGTTGCTCTCCCTCCACCTCCACCGCCACCTGGTTTTCCGCCGCTTGGCCCAGCGTGCCGACGCCCTGCTGAAGAAGTTCCAGAATGAAGGTGAGGTGCCCCACGGCTCCATCACTGGTCCCCTGCCTCTTATTCACTTCCATGTTCTGGAAAACCCATTCCATAAGCAGGACACACAGAACATCTCCCACAATGTTCAAAACAATCATTGGCCAATCGTGTAGTGCCCTCTGTAAACATACACAAAGTTCATTCTTTATTTTATATAAAGTCTGAGTGAAATTTGAATATTTACTTTATCAAATATGAATAATATTTAATATAAATACATTTGAATTGTTGTGTTGTGCCATGTCTCACCTTCTCCCCTCCTTTTCAGCCTCAGAAACAGATTCCCACGGCAAGGCCTCACCTGTACAGCTGAGGGAGGAAGAGGAAGAGTCGGAGGACGAAGGCTTGGGGGCCGAAAACACAGAGGAAGCACCAGACTTCATGGACTTCCCTGTCCCTGATGTTGCAGAGGAGCTAACCCGATTGGATGCTGTAAGTGTCAATCAAATCTAATGATGGCTTCTCAGCGGGACTACATGGTTACATACAGGACAGTGCTATAAATGGAAGACTTGGGTGGCTGCAGAATCATCTCTGCAATTACATTCACCTGTTTTTGGAATAGTTTTTTTTTGTTTAAGGGTCTTAGTTTTTTTCATTTTTAACTTTCCTGAACAATTTTTGAACGAACATAAAATAAAATTCTTTTCAGGAGCTGTTCGGCAAAGTGGTGCCGTTTCAGTGCGTGGGGTGTCTGTGGTCGCACCGGGACAAAGACGAGCGCCTGTCCCCCTCCGTGAAGGCCACCATCGCTCAGTTCAACGCCATCACCAACCGGGTCATCACCTCCCTGCTGTGCCACCCCTCCCACAGCCATGCCCCCTCCTCACCCCGTGGCCCCCCCTGGCCCCGCCCAGAGGGCCCGTGTCATTGAGAAGTGGATCCGTGTCGCACAGGTTAGTGTGGAGAGGTCAAAATTAAAAAAAAAAACAGACATTTGATTTATGTGGTGATCATCTTAGCACAAAATGGCTGCCATGCATCACCCAGGTGAGGGCTCAACCATGGTGGGAATTAAGGTAAACTGAGAAGGGATCATTGATAATTTATCCTTTATAATTTCAATCAATTTGGCTATTATTGCTGTACTATTATTTGTATTATTAATAGTATCATTGGCTACAGGAGACTGGAGGGTTGAATGTATTGAGGTCTTCAGATTCATGAAGGGTGCAATGCGGACTACAAAAATGGAAAGGACACCCATGCGTCATCAATGACACACTGAGTTTGAGCTTTTGCTGTGGACAGTTCTGTGTTTTGATTGGCTCACACATATCAGCGATTGATGCCGCGCTTCCCACTGTGGAGTTTTAAAACGCCTCACTCTCTCCTCACCGATGTGGCACACGTATGGAATGTCACATTGCACATTCACCCTGGAGGTTTTGTTTCCTATGTCTCTCTGACCTTTGACCTTTGACCTTTTCCCAGGAATGCAGGCAGCTGAAGAACTTCTCCTCTCTGAAGGCCATCCTTTCGGCCCTGCAGTCCAATGCGATCTACAGACTCAGGAAGACGTGGGCGGCCGTCTGCAGGTGTGTGCGCCATGCTATGGCTGACCCAGGATCAGAGTTTCCCTTTTTCACAGAATGGTCGGAGATAAGATCAACATTATAAGAGCTGAGCCTGGATCAGTTGTTTGGGGGAGACTAGTTTGTAGTGAGTGGCTATTGCACTGTGTTGACGGGTGCTGTATCGTGCTGTTACAGGGACAGCATGGCTACCTTTGAGCACCTGTGCGAGACCTTCCCTGATGAAAACTGTGTGCTGACCAGCAGGGAGATACTGGTGGAGGTGAGCGCCCCCATGGGGTCTGGGGTGTTACTGCACCTTACCTTACACACAAATACACACACACACACACACGCACACACTCATAGCCATGGTTTAGTAATTTAGGATGTAAAAGGCTCTGTGCTAATGAACATGCTATCCCTGGCAAGGAGGGCTGAAGCAGGTGACCCTGCGTTACATTTCTGCCACTTCCATTTAAAACCCATTTTGGGTTAAAAGTTAATGTTTAAGTGAAAGCTTAAGTCTAACTCTTGAGGGTTATTAACCTTTAATGTGGCTGACAGCATTTTGTGAACTTGCTGGGTGAGGCCAACCATTCAACCTTACTGACAATGAAGCTAGGACTGACACACACGCACACACACACACACACACACACACAAAGCACATGCACTCCCACGTGTACACACACACACACACACACAAACACACAGGTATATTCACACATGCATACACATGCACACACACACTCCCACTTGTATACACACACACACACACAGGGTTCAGCTTGCCTCCACAACATCGTGTCTCGAGCACAGAGAGGTTGTTGTCACGCTTGGACATTCGCAGCCTCAAGCACTTGCGTCAGCACCCGATACTTAGCACAGCAGAGAGCACATGTGAGTGTGTGTGTGTGTGTGTGTGTGTGTGTTAGAGTCTGCGAAGTACACTCTTCATCAACCATAAAACTCACAATAAATGCCCAGTGCCTCATAAATCTCTTATGAAAAGCCTGGGAGTGCTTATTCTATAAAATACATCCCTGACTACAAATATGCAACAAGCCCTGCTAAAAAAAACTTAATGAGTGCAGTGGCACTCTCAGACCAGAGTCGCTTAATTTTCACTCTGGAATCACACACATATTAGAAGTAATCATTATTCTTTATTATGCTTTGTGGTCTTGGATGTTAGGTACTTATTCTTTTTCTTCACTGAAATCTATGGTTCCACCCCTGTCCTGTCCTGTTCTGTTCTGTTCTGTTCTGGAGAATTGGTTTGTTTTTGAGAGAGGTGAGATATCAGTGTTTAAACAGTGATACTGGTGTTTGCTGAGCTTTTTACAGCTGTTCTCTGTTTAATTCCCTGCAGAAAAACACCATTATTCCAAAGGCAAATAAGATAAACGTGCCAGGAAATGCACAGACAAAAGCTCTGTGGCTTTGCTCACCTTATTTTTACCACACTGTTAGTGGGGCTATTGCTTAAGAGCAGCTATGAAGAAAGACAAAAAACTGTTTTTTAGACAAGCTTTGGACAGTTGAGATGCAGTTATCAGCTTAAATTCTTACTGATTTACTTCTCTTTTAGAGATAGTTTTGTAATTGTTTTATTGTCTTTGTAAAACTGTACTTCAGTATTCAATGGTGTGTGAAAGTGTATGTTATTGGCTATTTACAAACCAAATTCGTTCATAGCTTTCAACTGTGGAAAGGTATGCCCAATGACTTTCAATAGACTCAAGGCCTTGCTACTCAGTTCCACTGTAATAGCAGGTGTTCTGCTTTGCAAATGTAGCTGCCTCCAAAAATAAAATTATAACGTTCAGAAAAGAAATCACTGACTAAGGATTCATAATTCTGAAGTTTTTCCATTATGGCCATTGTTGACTCTGGACAGAGTTCCCCCCGTGTTTTGTTTCTTCAACAGGTCATGCGTAGGGTTTAGTCCATGCTAACCCTATGGGCACTTGAGACTTTTATCCTTCGCCAGCACTTTAACACCCTTGTCCCAAAGAAATGCACTTTGTTTTGTAAGTCTCTGGATAAGAGTGTCTGCTAAATATCTATAAAGTAATGTGATGTGATGTGTAAGACAGAGTGTGACAGTGTTTTTCCTGTGTTCCTCAGGATGGGAATCACACGGCTATGGACAACTCCTCCCCCAAAACGCCCAAACACTGCCCCATCTCCCCCCAGTTGGTGAGTATCCTCATCCACCCCCCTGCAGTGCCTATACCTTGTAACTACAATTGAAACTTCTTCAGTTTAAAAGATGTTATTACGATGTAGCTACAATGTAGGCACCATGGACCATAGTGTACCATAGTGTCATCAGTATTCTTAATTGCACATGTGAAAGAAGGCCATTTTTGCCACATGTATCTTTTCATTATTTAAATTGCCAGTGTACCAAGAAGGCTTTTTAAATAGCATAACAATCTATGTAATGTGTATTTATATGTGATATCTAGCCTGTAACAGGACTGGCCTTCTCTCACATGTGTAATTAGGAACACCTCTAACCTTCGTTCTGTATTGTCTACATTGAAGAATATTACTCTGTAATAACCGCTTGTAAGGTAGCTGGGATATAGCTGCGCGCAGGTATAGGCGCAGAGCAGAAGGACATGCTGAAGGAAATGGAAAGTCAAATCTCAGCAGAGCTGGTTTATGACTCTGTGCTCCGGGAGGGCGGAAGGGGAAGGATCTCTGTGGATATTGCACTTTCAGCGCTTTTTGGCAAGAGTCACATGACCACCGACCACTCCCCCACACCCCCTCCCTTGACTGCCCCCCCACACCTGCCACCCAGAAGCAGAGGGCCCAGTGGTTCCCCCAATTGGAAAGGCTGCCAAATTCAGACAGCCGCTTCCCCTTTTCTACCCTCCGCTTTTATTTTAAGCAGGTGTACCATTCAGCTAGAACACCACTCCACCTTTCACCCGCTTCCTTTTACACCGTGATAAACCCGGAGTAACCAAGGTGCAGGGTGAACCAAAAAAAGTAATACAAAGCAAAACATTTTAGTCTGGGAGACTCTCTCAGTTATTAAGACCCCAGAAGCACTAATAAGAGTCCTCTAGACCAAAACATTCCCTTTTTCTTCTCTTATTCTGCACACTCCACACTTGTTTTGGACCATGCCCTAATAAATAATATATCTCTTATGTGTATGTCTGAAAATAATAAAGCCTCGTGAATGTAGCCACTGGAGGTGGGAAATGTAGTCCCAGGGGAATCAGCGATGTGGCAACCATGAGATTCAGGTGGAAACCTGATGACTAATGTGTCAAATGGCTAAACAAAACAATGCTGCAGGAGCCTGAAAAATAAACACAGTTCACTAGCAGGCAGATATAATTATGTAACAACACTTTGGGAGGCACAGCTGAAGTATATAATCTAATACCTGCTGAATAAGTGGTGCAAATCAGCAGCACCCTGTATCTCCACCCCCTTACTGGCTCCCTTAAAACTCATTTTCCCATAATTCATGTGGTCACATGGGTAGGAGGGCTGGGGAAACCCTCATAATGTGCTCAGTGTTTGTCGTCTCACCTTGCAGAGCTCCCCTGGGGGTGTGGTCCCTTACCTGGGCACTTACCTGACCGTCCTCACCATGCTGGACACTGCCCTGCCGGACACCGTGGAGGTGAGTGTGCTGACCTCGGCCCTGGTCATGTGACCAACAGCCAGGCTCTCCGACCAGCAAGAAACTGACCGGCCAAACAAAAGCAATGATTGAGATTATTAAACCTGAGTTTTGAGACCCTTATCCTAAGCCCTGTGTTGCCTCACTGCTACAGGGAACAACAGGAACGATTAAACGCAGAGGATACTCTAAACAAATATCAGGAAGTAAACTAAAAAAAGCAAAAAGTATTTATTTGCATAGTTAATCTGAATCTGAACAGTTGCTTTGAACACGGTTATTGAGGGAGAATGACATATCTCACTTTTTAAAGGATTATAAATGCTCAGTTTATGGGGCAGGATGTTTATTGAGGGTAGGTAGATTAGGGCTACAAGGTCTCCAGCAGCAATGAGTAATTAAAGCCCAAACCCCACTGGCTTCTGGGAAAAAACAGCCTCCTAATTATACACACAGTGACACATGCTACTCACTAACACTGTGCACACAGTTAGTCACACATTGCTACACATACTGCCAAATACACTCTATATACACTGTAACACAGGCTGCTACACGTGCTGGCACACACAGTTGCACACACTGATACAAGTGGTGCTACAAAAACTGTTCACACATACACACACACACACACACGTGCATACTAACACACACAGTTGTTAGCGCATACACACACAGCTCTCTGTTGTTACATATATGAGTTCAGGGAACAGCTGATGTTGAATCCAACACTCATCTCTCTCCCTCTCTCCCTCTCTCCCTCTCTCCCTCTCTCCCTCTCTCCCTCTCTCCCTCTCTCCCTCTCTCCCTCTCTTATCCATAGGGTGGCCTCATTAACTTTGAGAAGCGCAGGAGGGTAAGTACTCCTCCTCTCCCCTCTCCTTTATCTCCCCCTCTTCTCTCTCCCTCTGATATAAGTGTGGACACTGGGAGGTTAAGATTGCATTAGAATACTCTGATACCGCTGCTCGGCCTCCTGGGTAATTTACCTGAGTGCCTTTTTAGAGGCTGGTTAATGGCTCTCGCCCCTTGGCTCCAGGCCCGGCCCAAGAATGAGCACCAGCACCTCTCAGCCTCCGAAAAAACAGCTATATCAAGGACGGAGAGACTGAGGGAGGGGGTGGAGCTTGTAACCATGGGCAACCTCCATATGTCCAATAAGGATGAGTTCTTTATCAACCCTGGAGGGAAATATGTCTTGCTACATCCTACCTATTTACAATGTCTCACCAGATACATGTGAAATGAAACAGTAATTATAATTGGGTGTGTACAGCTATAATTCTGTCCTTGGGTGCTTTGAAAGGCGCTTATAAATACATTTATTATTAACCATTACAGTCATGGGACAGGCCACCAAAAGTCAACAAAGTCCTTTATCCTGTGTTGGATGTCAGCCCCAATAAAGAGGCATTAGATTTTGAGATGCTTGTTTTTTTATGTTTCCTGTCCCAGGAGTTTGAGATCCTGTCCCAGATCTTCCAGCTCCAGAGTTCCTGTTCCCAGTACAGTCTGCCCCACCACCCCCAGATCGGGCCCTGGCTCTTGGGCCCCAAACTGCTGAGTGACCAGGAGAGGTAGGGGCCTCTCCTCTGACCTGTGCATTTCACACAGACTTTAGCACCTTTTTTCTTCGCATAATCTGTTTATTTATCTGAGTAAATCATGCATGACATGCTCCATCACAGTGGGTCGTTTTACAGCCTCAGCAATCACTTCTTTGCGTGGTTTAATTGTTATAAATGACCGATTGCCATGAATCATATCATGAATATAGAGCTATATATCTCCGTTTGTATTTATTGAAGCAATTAGGAAGGACTTTGTTGGCATGTACGTAGGCTGTGTCTTACCTGGGAAGTGAACCTGCAACCCCAGAATTCCAAACCCAGTTCCTGGTTCCTTAACCATTGCACCACACAGCACAGGGTGCAGGCCTGTTTTCAGGGCCATTTTAAAGACCGTGTGTGTGTGTGTGTCTTCCCTGCAGTTATGCGCTCTCCTGTGAGTGGGATGCAGGCCTGGTTTAAGGGCCGTGTGTGTGTGTGTTATGTGTGACAGGGGTGCAGGCCTGTTTTAAGTGCCATTTTAAGGGCCATGTGTGCGTGCTGTGTGCAGGCCTTTGTCTGTGTGTGTGTGAGTGTGTGTGTGTGTCTTCCCTGCAGTTATGTGCTCTTCTGTGAATGGGGTGCAGGCCTGTTTTAAGGGCCATGTGCGCGTGTGTGCGTGCGTGCGTGTGTGTCTCCCCTGCAGTTATGAGCTGTCCCGTGAGTGGGGTGCAGGCCTGTTTTAAGTGCCGTTAAGGGCCGTGTGTGTGTGTCTCCCCTGCAGTTATGCGCTCTCCTGTGAGTGGGGTGCAGGCCTGTTTTAAGGGCCGTTTTAAGGGCCGTGTGTGTGTGTCTCCCCTGCAGTTATGAGCTGTCCCGTGAGCTGGAACCCCCCCTGGACTCCTGTCCCAGCTCCCCCAGCTCCTGGAGCCACCGGCTGCTCGCCAAAAAGCTCACCTCGTGAGTGTCCTCACCCGCCCGTCTTTCGCTCTCTGTCTTTCCCTCTCTCTCACTGTTTTTTCTCTCTTTCTCTAAAATTCAAAATGACAGCAAATGCATGAGCATGTGATAAAGGGCATACAATCTCTCTCTCTCTCTTTCTCTCTCTCTCTCTCTCTCTCTCCCTCCCTCCCTTTCTTTCTTGCTTTTTCTGTCCATCTGTCTCTCTGTCTTTTCTCTCCCTTTGTCTTTTGTTAGAATTGGAGGAGGTAAATTGGACCCTCCCTTCCTCTCTCTGCATTTGCCAGCTCTCCTCAACCTAAAAATTGTAAATATTTCTCTCCAAAATGTAGCTCTGCTGTTAACACTAGGGTTTTCCTGTGTGTGTGTGTGTGTGTGTGTGTGTGTGTGTGTGTGTGTGTGTGTGTGTGTGTGTGTGTGTGTGTGTGTGTGTGTGTGTGTGTGTGTGTGTGAGCAGATTACTGACAGTGAACGAGGGATCTCACCGGAAGACTCACTCAGACCAGATCAGCTTGTCGTCTTCAGGATCCAGTGGATCCGAAATGGAGGAAATCAGCACCCCAAACACCTCCCCTCTCAGCCTGCAGGTACACACACACACACACACACACGCGCACAAACACACATACACACATACACACACACACACAGGCTCTCCTCTTCAGATCAATTCACAGCACTTCAATCTTGTCTGGTACCCTGGATGTCCCTCAAATATTATTCACCTGGAACAATGACTGAAATGTTGTTTCAAAGACTGTTTGGAGTAACGTTGCCATCACATCACGGTGTCACATTTAAAAAAAAACATTCTCGCTGATGTTACAGGAACATTTTGTGTCGTAAGGTGGGGAATGAACACTTATAAATGACTCAGACAGTCTCTGACCTGTCTCTCTGTTTTTCTTGGTTTCTCAGTTTTCTGTCACTCGTTTCGGTCTCTCCCCCTGTTTTCCATCTCTCCTTCCTCCTGGGCATGCTGTTAACGTTTCCTGCCAGGCTTATCCTCTCTGATGTGGTACGCAGCTCTGTCAGAGCTTTCCTGACGGCCGCCTCCTCTGGAGAGTACGCCGTCCCGAACACAGCTGTGCTTCTGACACCACAACAGGGCCCGAGCTCTGTGTTCTTTTGTGCTGTTTGTGTTGCGTAAACCTCCACCCTGCTCACAGCCCTAATCTGTTCTGACGGGTAGTTTAAAAACGTTTGCCCTTGAAAGCCATCTGGTTGTGCCTGGCCTGTGGGGCGCGAACGGAGTGTACTTTGCGAATTCCACCCAGGTGAGGCTCAGGTCCGTCCTCTTAACGAGGGGCGGCTTAGCCCAGTGCGCAGGGTTGCCAGATTGTTTGAAATCCTTACAGATGGACGGTTTTGGTAGAAATCAGTGGCACAGGGGTATCAGACCCAATCTGGTTACACCAATCTGGCAACCCAGCTGTCAGACATTTAGCACATACACTTATTCGGAGCTATTTTACACAACACAATTTTTTCACCTATCATGTAACACACACACACACACACACACACACACACACACTCATCTTAATCACACTGTAGCTGGATGTTTTCTCCTCTCCTGAGCCCGTTGGCAGTGCCCACCCTGGAATGCAACCTGCCACCCATTCTGTAAGGCCTAGTTTATACTTTTCTCATTTAGATGACATCGCTTTAAGTATGAAAGCAGCTAAATCATGCAGAGGTCACTTAGGTTACAAAAGATCAGCTTTGTCAGAAGTATAGTGGAGCCTCAGGCTACACGCTCAGCTGCTTAATCACTGCACAATCATTAGACTAGCGCTGCACTGATACTGGGCCGGAGGCAGGGCAGAGAGGGAGGGAGGGTGAGGTGTGGTCTGTTAGTTTCCCTCCATGTTGATTGTCGTCTCTCTCCCTCTCTCTCTCCAGTCTCTCTCCAGGTCTTGCCACAACGTAGCGGAGGCCTTCCCAACAGCATCGTCCGAATGCTCCACCCCCTCCAGCTCCACCTCCAACTCCCAGCAGGACCTGTCCCTCTCTGCTGGCCCCGCCCCCTCCCCGGCCGCTGGCCGCCGCACCCTCGCGCCCGCCCCACAGGGCCACCACAAGCGCTCCGTCTCCATGACATCACTTCCTGTGTACAACCGGCAGGTGGCCGACTCCTGCATCATCAGGGTCAGCGTGGAGTGCGAGGACAACGGGAACATGTACAAGAGCATCCTGGTGAGGTCAAGGGTCAGGGGTCAGGGGTCAGGAAACTGTGCCGATGCTTGTGCAGGGACTGTTTCCTAATGATGATGTTTCAGGGTTGTTTATGACTAGGGCAAACTGTTAGCAGGGTGGTGCCATGCTGATCCCTGACCCCTGACCCCTGACCCCTCCTCTGTGTCCCCCAGCTCACCAGCCAGGACAAGACAGCGCAGGTGATCCAACGGGCCCTGGAGAAGCACAACCTGGACAGCATTAGCTACGAGGACTTCACCCTCAGCCAGGTGCTTCCCCACGACAAAGGTGAGGACTGTGTGAATTAACTGGTGGCATATGGTGTCTCCCATTTTATTGCCATGGTAACTCTATCTCATTGCTTGTCCTTGGTGCTCATTTGAAAAAAAAAAAAAAAAAGCAGACAAGTGAAGCATATGGTAGTAGCAAGGCTGCTTTGCATATACTAAACACTTTGTCTGAACGTTTTAGTTATCTGTAATGATCAGCTCATTTGTATTATATTTGCCACAGCATAATTATGAATGATATATTAACAGTGTGTTCATGTCTGGCCCCCATTTTGTTTCTCAGAACTGCTCATCCCTGACAAAGCAAACGTGTTCTACGCCATGTCCACCACGGCCAACTACGACTTCATCCTGCGCCAGCGACGGAAGGGCCACCGCAAACCCCTAGGCTCTACCTCTAGCCTGGTGTCACTGATAGGAGGCCATCATTCCAAGTAACAGCACCCTCCCTGGTTTGGAGGAATCACTGCAAGCGAAGAGCACCCTCACATTGCACTGTTATCACTGTAGCAACTTTTTTCCACCCTCATCGCATAATTTAGTGAGTTTGTGCATGTTCTCATTCGCTGAGAAGGACTGTATTTGGAAAAGCAAAACTGTGCAGCTAAAACTGGACACAATGTGTTTTGTTCTTCCAGCTTGGGAAGGCCTCATATTGGACACTGAACTGAGGTGAAATATAGTGTTGATATCTAGTTTCGGCCAAAACATGTCGCTTGAGTTCAACAGCCTGATGAAATATGTTTTCCCAGAAGAGACAAATCTGTTTCATGACTAATCTGTTTCACTGAAACACAATAGTTTATAAAACAGGAGAAGTGGGTGGGGAAAAAGAGGAATGCAGGGACTGATGGAGACCACAGCCTTGGATGGCATTGGAAACCCAGCACTCTTCTGCAACTCGCACGCCGGTCCAGAGTGAGCTCTGTGCCAGACCGCTGTGCAAACCAAACCAACGTTTATTTTTCTGAACGTTTTAAAAAAATGTGACTTACAGCACAACTGCGTCAGAGAACACAGAGTATTGAAGTCATTCATTGTGTGCTGTCATCCCTCC